>CAUYUJ010007280.1:375810-425886 GCA_963575745.1 Prorocentrum cordatum | reverse complement strand
TGCTGCTGCTGCTGCTGATGATGATGATGATGATGATGATGATGATGATGATGATGATGATGATGATGATGATGATGATGATGATGATGATGATGATGATGAGGAGGAGGAGGAGGAGGAGGAGGAGGAGGATGAGGAAGAGGAGTGGGAGGAGGAGCAGGAGAAGCAGGAGGAGCAGGAGGAGCAGGAGGAGGAGGAGGAGGAGGAGCAGGATGAGGAGGAATAGGAATAGGAATAGGAAGAGGAGGAGTATAGGAATAGGAATAGAAACCAATGGCGCTGCCAATCCCGAACAGACCACACTACTGAGAAGACCTTCGCTGCCGCCGTGCTTGGTCGGCCTTGCTTAGGACTTTGGGGGTTAGCCCACTCTGAATGCGATCCAAATATTCACGCCCCGTGCGTGTGGGGGGGGCCACAGGGTTTGCCGAGGGACCGCAGCTGCTTATCAGCTATGCCCCCGCAATGCCCACAAAACCAAACCTTCAAACCAATGTGATAATTGAGGAGGTGGGAAGGGTGCAGCCAGCCCCCCGCAACATGGATACGGGCTCCTCGGCCAGACGGGGCCATCAAGGTGCCGTCAACATTGTAGAGGGCGGGGCAATCGGTCTTCCACCATTCTGACGCAGTGGCCAGCGTGGCTGACCCGAAGCACTTAATACACTTACGTTTGCACTCCGTGAGCCTGTGAGCCGACAGGAGCGGAGCGAGAGCAGCAGCAGCGGGGCGGGGCGGGGGGGGAGGGGGAGGCGGGACCCCCTCTCTTTTCCTCTCCCTCGCCTCCAACGCAGCCTTCTTCTCAGCTTCAAAACAATCGAGGGTAGCCCTTAGGAGCCTCATCCTAATTTGAAAGGCCTTCTTCTCAATTACTAAAATGTCATGCCTAACACTCTGGGGTACCCTACACGTGTTCGCTGCCGTGTCAGCAAGCTCATCAGCAACCGTGTTCGCCAGCACTAAATTACTTAAGGCACGGCCCTCGACAATATCAGTACTTTCCTGATGGCTGTGGGTGAACACAACTGTGACATCACTAAACTGCCTATTACACATGAGTTCTGCAATCTTGGCCCACAAATCTGCATCAGGCCCTCGGGGGTTGAGGTAATCCTGACAATACCAACTCCCCGCCAGGGGTTGGAAATCGGTGATATACAACAAATGCCCTCGTGTTGTGTGCAAGGCGAGGAGGAACGCACGCAACTCACCTCGGGCAACTACCTGCCTGTGCCCACTTAGGGGTCCAATGATCGAGGCTTCGACAGCGAGGGAGGTGAGCGAAGAACACTTGGCGATCGCAACTCCTACTCGGCGGAGCCTCGGCCACCTCGAGTCGGGTCCGCCCGAGGCATCACCCGCAACCAGAACAGGACAGTCGCGCGAACCAGTGCCGAGGCACCCACCTTCAACCTCATTCACGCCCGTCGCCGTCCAGGAATCACAACCTACGGGCTCTGGGACCTTTGTCCAGGAGGCTGGGATAAGGCCCCTGAGCCAAAAAGCTCCAGCTGTTTCAAGCTGGGTGGTGGCCTGAAAAACTAGGTCGTCAGAGTTTTCAAAGGCTTTGGACCCTGAGTTTTTACAGCAGCCCCAGTACCTGTGAAACAACGCTTCGGGCTTCACGCGGCACCGATCGCACAAATCGTCACCTGTGAAGCTACGTATATCATCTTTCTTCCTAGTCTTAGGCCAGCAGCCTGCGGCTGCTATCATAAGCATTGTCTCAGTAAAACGCTCACCGTCGTGGGAGGCGGCTAGTTGGCGCAGCAAGGCACGATATGAGTCGTTGTCTACTCCGTCTTCCAGCCCTCCTTCCGTGAACTGCGTGCTGGCCTGCTTCCAGACCTGGCTCCTCGCCGCTGCAGCAATGTCCAGCAGCAGGTGCTGGTGCTGGTCGACGTGGGGGTTGCCCGTGTAGCCGCTGTCGGGGAAGATCCACTCCTCGTATGTGTCCTCGCCCGTGCTGTAGCTCCACTGAGACGGCGACACTGGTTGCCACCCTATGCGTAAAAGGTTGAGCACCATTGCTGACACTGGGCCTCGTGCAAGGCGAACTTGATCAGAATGTTTGGCTGTCTGCAACTGCTGAACTATCTTCGGCCAAACCTTCCTGACGCCATCACGTATATGAGGGTGATCTCGCCACGTCTTCAGCCAGAGGTCAGCCCCTTGAACCACCAGGGCTATAGCAGGATCTGCGTTGGGCATCCTGAGGTCCAATGCTGTTGTCAAGCAGCGGCCACGATTGCCATTGCTACACGATTGTGCAAGTCTTCGTCGTACAAGTTTCAGCTGTTCTCCATATACTCCATGAACCTGATGTCCGTACAATCCTGATGGCAAGCCTCCTTGTCGCTGAAGCTTGGCTGTGGCGTGGTATTGTCTACTGGCCCGCGTGTAGCTTCTAATTATCTTCGACATCTTCTTATGCTTATCCTCGCGTGCCCTTCTGGTGGAGCGAGCCAGCCGTCCACGCCCAAAGTCGACCCCCAGGTGTGTGGCCTGGGTGACTCCCTTGATGTGGTAGCCTCGCCCGCGGACAGCTCGGACGGTGGCCTTCGTGTCCTGCACGTTGGTGCACATGATGATCGATTTGTCTGCCACCTTGAGCCGTCGCTGGGCCAGCTGCTCACACGTTTGCACGATGCACTCCACCATCTGGCATCGGATGACCTTCCGCGAGCCGCGGATGGTCTGGGATAGGTCATCCACCCACAATATGTGTCCCATCCGTGGGTGCATGGTGGTCACATGGGCCATCACGAAGTGAGCGAGGGCCTTCGCGAACCTGGTGCCAGAGCGCAGGCCCTGGACCACGCCCTGGCTGGGCTCGAACGGGTCCGTGGCCGCCCCCATCTGCTCGAGAACCCGTGGTGCGATGCATTGTACCAGTTCGAGGTACAGCACCACTGGCGGAAAGTCGAGGCGCAGAGCCGCCTCTACTAGGGGCAGCCACGGTATCGAATCATAACATGCTTCGATGTCTACCATAGCGTGTCCATAATGCATCTGAAACTGATGAGCTACTTCCTCACCAATGGATCTAAGAAACGCCTCTTGGAGGCAAGAGTTGCCTTTTATCGCAGCGTCCCAGAAAGTGGCCTGTTCAAAAGTCCATGTCTGAACGTCACTCTCACGAATCATTGACCATGCTCGTCCTAACATTGACACCAATCCAATTGCACGGTCTCCAGTCGACTTCTTTGGCGTAAGCTTATCTATAATGAGTAATGTTTGGGTTGGCCATGTCAGGGTCGCTTCCACTGCCTCCAGCAAAAGAGTCATCTCTGCGAGCCCAGCTTTCGGCAACCTCTCGAAATCCAGCGGTGTGAACGCGTCAACTCCCATGCCAGTCCGAGGTTTCATCCTCTTGCATGCTCGTACAATGCTGGCCTCACTGATGGGTTCCAGTGGGGCGTCGACTGCCACGGCACGTATGCGATTGAAGAGGTCCCGAGTGTCGGTCAGGCTAACTGGCTTGGGGGCCCACAACTTCTTGAACTTCTTTACTTTCTGGTCCATGATATCGATCGGGTGGTAGATGGCTGAGCCTTGGATGTCCAACTCAACTGCAGGGAGGGGCTGCTTTTTCATTGATTTATGTAAGATGCCTGTTGCCGTAGGCTCTTGGATCCATTCCCCGAAATCCTTCAATGACGGATGCACCGCAATCCGTTGTGCGCGAGCCGCCACGCGTTGAGCACATCTCTCCCAAGACTCCAAGACAGGGCCTGGGAGTTGTGCACCGCCTCTGAGAAAGTCACGCCACTGCTGCCATGAGGGGTCTCGGTGCTCCCGCAATATCGCGTGGGCCCCGCTCGGATAATCATCCACCAACTTCTGACATATCACCCTGTACTCGTCCAACTGCTGCTGTCCATTCTCACGTGTCGTGCGTCGGCACACACCTGCCACAATCGTCGCCACTCGCGTCCACCACTGCGCACGGCTGTCACGTAGGTGGAGCTGCCTCTTGTGCGCGACCTCCCGTGCCTGCCGCGCATGGATCTGCGGACCGTACGCACGAGCTGCTCCTGTCATCGGCTGCTGGTGGTGAGTATGGATGGTGCGTTCGACCGTGGTGGCCCACGCTCCATATATACCTGATATTGAAGCTGAGTGTTTTTCATTGAGCCAAAATGCTACGGACTTGAGTAATGGAGGAGTGACATATTCTAAACAACTGGACCCCGAAGCGAACCCGACCTCAGACCGAACCTTGCACCAGAGACCCTGGGGAATGTTAAACGACGGTTCAGGGGCGGGGGCTCCAGGGCCAGTGGGTAACGGCTCAGGCTCAGGAGTGCTTCTTGAAATATCCCCAGCTTCTGTAGCTACGGGGGGCTGGCTCGAATTGGGGGGGGGCTATCAAACAACACCTGCTCTCCAAGACAACTGCCTGGGCCTTCGAGAGCCGCCTGGGCGCCGGCCTCGGTCGACATCTCGCTGGGCCTGGGCGCGGGAGCGGGGTCGCCGACAGCCGGCGTGGAGGGAGGGGGGGAGGGCGCGACCGCGCCCGCACAAGATAGGAAGTTGAGCTCATCTTCCCACGGGTCAGGCTCATCTGGCCAGTCCTCCACAATATAAAGCTCGCTGGGTATTTCAGGCTCCTCTTGGGCGCGCGTACCCCGGAGAGCCTCGGGGTGAGACGACGACTGGAAACAGTCCCCAAACATTGAATTCAGAAAATCATTCCGCTTGCTTGCAGCCTCCTCTTGGGCCACAAGCTTCTGAGACCTAGCAACGCTGCTTTTGGATCCTGGAGTAGGCGCCGTGCGGGGGCGAGGAAGCTGAGGCAACTTAGAGGGGAGCTCAAGGATCCTAGTGATCAACTGTAGGCCAGAGCTCCGGAACGTAATGTGCAAGCCTGCATGAGGCCTCCATGCTACATCTCTCACCTGTCGTATGTCTTTCACAAAGGGAACTGCCGACTCTGAGCACACCATGAAGTCGATCAAAGAGTCTGGTCCTTTTTTCTGCGCACACGTGCCTCCGCCTGGGGCCGTTCTGACTACACCGCTGAGCCCCTGCGCAAACAGTGAAGCCTTCACGGCCTCTGGTGGCGCATTGAAGTCGCCGACGATCGCCCGCGGCAGCCTCGTAGCCTGTAGCAGCCCGCCCAGACGACTGAATCGGGTCTTGTTCAAGCCGCGCATGCCGAGGGAGGGGTGCCCATATATGAGCACTATGATCATGCTGTACCCGCTGAAATTGATGACAATTGGTAAGAAACCGTCGAAGGCCGAGTGGCCTGTCTCCGAGAGTTGAGCACGAGCAGCGCGCGCTTCGGGAAGAAGGTGTGCCTGTAAATGTTTCATGCCCATGAGCATTTCTCCACCTTCATTCGATCTGCGCTGCTTGCGCTCCGACACGACCTTGCCAGAACTACGCGCTGGATTGTGGTACAATCGGTAATGCATCTGCCTGGCCGTTTGGTCGCACTTCTGAAGTTCTTCACGTTCATGCACATGGGTCTCGATGATACCCCAGAACTCGTACTTCGCCGAATTCTTGGAAATGTATTTCCATACTTTGTCAGAGAGTTCCGCCACGTTCGCCACAAACATGTGCGTCTCTCCGTCAACCTCAGATGCTGACTGCGGGGCCTGAGGTGCACCCCCTGCCTCATGTCAAGCGGCCGCGCCGCCAGGCGCTCCACCAGACTCAGCCGTCAGCTCGCTGCCCTTGCCCTTCGCCTTGGCCGCCGCCTGGTGCGCCTGGAACTTCGCGCCCGAGATCTTCTTCGCCTCCTGATGGAGGCGCGTCTGCTTCTGCTCATCCGTCTCCGTGTTGATGGTCGCCGCAGCGGCGGCGGGTGTTGGCGCACCAGCGTTGGCTGCCTGGGCGGCTGGGCCGTCGGCCTCGCCCGCGGCTGCCGTCGCCTCGCCTGAGGCCGCCTTCCGCTTCTTCGCTATCCTCTCCAAGATCACTGCCTGGTGCGCCGTCGCCTGCTCCATCCACGCTTTGACCTCCTCAGATTTGGTGGCCAAGCTCGTGCGCGTAGCGAGGAGATCCTTCTGTAGCTTCTCGAGCGTCTGTCTCTCCGACTCCGTGCACTCCATCTCTGGCAGGCTGTCGAAGAACTTCTGGTCCCACCCGATCCTGAACATGGGGCCGTCCGTCTCACTCTGCGCTGGCGGAGTGGGAAACGAGCCGACCCCCTCGGCGATCGCGAGCTTCTTCGCCGCGTTCGCCTTGGCCTCCTGTGCCTCGGCTAACTTCAGAGCCGCTGTCTGCTCTTTCTTCTCTGCCGCCAGGAGGCTCGGGCGTAACCGCATCACCGACGCCACAGCTTGTTCATGAAGGTGGGCGGCGTTGCGGTAGGCGCCGTCGGCCAAGCGCAGCGCCTCCACGGGGCTCTGCTGGGCCTCTTGCGCACCCTGGCTCTCGAGCCTCTTCAACTGGGCCTTCAGTGTGGACTGTAGGCCCTCGTCGTCGGTGGCTAAGATAACCTTCTGGAGAAGGTCGGTCACCTCGCCTCCGCCGCGGCCGCCCTTGCCCGTCTTCCGAGGAGGTGCGCCACGGTGTCCTCCTGGCGAGCTGCTGTGACTGCGGGGCTTCAAGATTCCCCGCGGCTGGTCCACGTCCTCGATGCAGTCCTGGAACTCGTCGCCCCAGCTGGCTATGTCCTGCTGGAACGTGACCCTGGGACTGTGGTTGGGGCGGAACAGCACAACCTTCTTCCTGCATCCCTGGCATACAAGTTTGTTCATCGCCAGTACTGAATTCCACTCACATTTGCCACACGCGCACCTGCTCCAAAGGGGCTTGCCGTAAGCACCTGGGGCCATGGCTGCGGTGGCTGCTCTGCCTCTGTCTTTGTCGAGGCCCTGGCGGTGTGGCAAGCCGCCGAGGACCTAGTCCCTCAAGCACTGCGCGGAAGTGCAGAGGCCCTGGGCGCCAGCAAAATGCTCGAGCCCAAGTTGCTTGAGATAGGAAGAGGAGGAGGAGGAGGAGGAGGAGAGGAGGAGGGAGGATGGAGGAGGGAGGAGGAGGAGGAGGAGGAGGAGGAGGAGTACACGGAAAAGGAGGAGGAGGAGGAGGCGGAGAAATGAGGAGGGGAGGAGGAGGAGGAGGAGGAGGAGAAGGAACGGTTGAAGGAGGAGTGAGGGGGAGTGAGGAGGAGGAGGAGGAGGAGGGAGGAGGAGGAGGCTGAGGAAGAGGTGGAGGGAGAGGGGAGGAGGAAGGAGGAGGAGGAGGAGGAGGGAGGAGGAAGAGGAGGATGGAGGAGAGAGGAGGAGGACGGAGGAGGAGGCGGAGGAGGGGGAGGAAGAGGGAGGAGAGGAGGATGGAGGAGGAGGAGGGGAGGAGGATGAGAGGAGGAGGAGGAGAGGAGAGGGGAGAGAGGAGGCGGAGGGAGGCGGAGGAGGAGGAGGAGGAGATGAGGAGGAGGAGGAGGAGGAGGCAGGAGGAGGAGGAGGAGGAGGAGGAGGAGGAGGAAGAGGAGGAGGAGGTGGAGGAGGAGGAGGAGGAGAGGAGGAGGAGAGGAGGAGGAGGAGGAGGGGAGGAAGGAAGAGGGAGGAAGGAGGGGGAGAAGGAGGAGGAGGAGGAGGGGGAGGAGGTGGGGATTGGAAGGTGGGGGGGAGGAGGGGGAAGAACGGGAGGAGGAAGGGGAGGGAGTGGCGGATGAGGAGGAGAGGCGGATTGAGGAGGACGAAGCAGGAGGAGTTGTAGGAGGAGGAGGAGTTTGGAGGCAGGAGGAGGAGGTAGGAGGAGGAGATGAGAGGAGGAAGAGGAGGAGGAGGAGGAGGAGGAGGAGGAGGAGGAGGAGGAGGAGAGGAGCAGGGAGGTGGAGAGTTGGGGGAGGAGCAGGATGGGAGAAGGAGGAGGAGGAGGAGGGAGGAGGGGAGAGGAGGAGGCGGAGGAGGAGGAGGGAGGAGGTTGCAGGAGAAGGAAGGAGGAGGAGGAGGAGTGAGGAAGGAGGAGGTAGTGGAGAGGGGGTGACGGAAGGGGAAGGAGAGAGGGAAGAGGGGGAGGAGGGGGGGGACGCTGTCATCGTCTCCTCCTCATCCGCCTCCTCCATTTCCACCGGCCCGTCGCCCTCGCTGCTTCTCGGGCTCCCGACTTTCCTACTTGCCTCCGCTCGTCAGTGAAGCCTCGTTCTACTCGTTCCGCCGCCCTTCTCCTTCCAATCATCCTTCCACTTCTCCACTTCTTCCTCCACGTCCTGCTTCTCCTTGTCCGACTCCCTCTCTACGTCTCCTTCTTACTCGTTTTCCTCCTCCTCCCGGCGCTATGGCCCTTCTCGTCTTCGCCCGTCCAATCATCCATTCCCTCCTCCTCCTCCTCCTCCTCCTCCTCCTCCTCCTTATCGCCATCCTCCACCCACTTCGTCGCTTCGTGGTCCCCCTCCCCTGACCCATTCCCCCTTCACCAGGTAGTCCTGCTAGTTATGCTCCCTCTGCTCCCGCTGCTCGTGCTCCTCCTTTTTCCTCATATCCTCAGCTCGACCCGAGGACATCAACTTGTACGCCGACCCCGCCCAGCACGTCTATTTCGTGGACCTCGGGGAGGAGGAGGAGGAGGAGGAGGAGGAGGAGGAGGAGGAGGCGGAGGAGGCGGAAGAGGATGTAGAGGGGAAGGATGATGAGGAGAAAGGATGAGTAGGATAAGCAGGAGAAGAACTGAGATCGATGAGCATTCGGATGATCAGCAGAAGACTGCGGAGCACCAGACGGAGGATAGGAAAGGGGAGGAGGGACGGAGAGGGTGAAGGAGAAGGGGAATGCGACATCGAGGAGGAGAAGCACATCGAGAAGGGTGAGTTGGAGGAGCAGCATCATCAGGAGGAGGAGGAGCCAGAGACGGAAGCGAGGAATCTTTTGATTGTACCGATTCGAAGGATGAGCACTTCAGAGAAGGATGACGCAGGCCTAGACGATGCGGAGACAGGGGCGGGGAAGCAGCATGGCCACGACGAGGATGAGTACGGTGAGGGTGACCAGGAGAAGAAACACTAGGATGAGGAGGGCGAGGAAGCCCAGCTGGAGAGCAGGGAGGACGAGGACAAGTAGGATGACTAACAGCACAGGCATGCTGTTCGTGGCATGGTTATTCCTCTTCTTCCTCTTCCCCCTCTCCCCACTGCTGTCCCGGCAGCGTGGCCGCTCCGAGTGCCGCAGTGGGGCTTCCTGCACCCCGAGCCCGGGTCCGTGATACGCTTCCGCTGGTCCTCGGGACCCGCTGGCAATTGCACGTGGCCGAAGTCCGGTTGGCAGTCTTACACCCCCCGTGGAGCCGCTGCGGGAGGCGATGTGGGTCGCGCGACTTGCGATGCAGCAGGCTGCACTTCAAGGCTCCGTACAGTCGGGGCGCTGAAGAAGGAACCCTTTTCGCTGGGGAGGGGCTCGGTGTTCCTTGATTGTTTCAAAGTTTGCCTCGGGTTTTCCTGAGGTTTTCCATGGGAAATCGAGGTTGAACTTATGGGAAAAAGGGGCCTCGTTCCTTATTTAGGGTTCCTTAGGTCAACGCCTCGACTGTAGCTTCCCCCCCTCCTCTCTGCCCTCCCTCTCCTTCCTCTGTCCGAGGCGGAGCGCTGGCGCTCGCCCTGCCGGGGCGGGCCCGCTCTCCGCCTCCTCCTCCTCTGGCTCCTGCCCCCCTCTTTTCCAGTTGGGCCTCTGCCGGTGGTCGCGCGGTGGCGCGATCGGTTATGACGCCCAAGAGGTCTCCAAGGCGGCTCAAGCTAACCGGCGAGGGTTCAGAATATAGCTCCCGGCATGCCTCCAAGAGGCCCGGTGATGGCCAAAAGACGGGTCAAAGGGAGTGGCTGGAGGCGGTGTAGGTCTGGCTGCTCTTCAGCGCAGGTCTCTGCCTCGCTGCCTTACCTCGTCGTGTCTCGGGACGCCCGAAATGGGTACGGAAAGAATGGGTACAATGCCCAACAGCGGATCTGGTTCATTTTGTTTGAACAGGACTCGCTGTCCACGCCGCCGCGGCCTGCGCCCATTCGGGACAGAAGGCCGCCTGCCCAACAGCGGCCGCTGTTGGTTTGGGACAACATTTGCTGTTGGGCATTGTACCCATTCTTTCCGTACCCATTTCGGGCGTCCAAAGTGTCGCGTCGAGGAGCGCGACTCAGCGTAAGCTCTTGGCGCTCCACGCGGGATTTCTTGGATCCGCGCTGGGCGCCCCGGCGCCGCCCCTTGCCGCGCTCCGCGCGCCAGGGAGGGGGGTCCGGCGCAGATCCGAGAGATCCGCGCGGAGCGCCAAGAGTTTGTGGTTATGCTGTTTCTTGTTCTTCCTCTTCTTCTCCTTCTGATTATCAGTATCCTTCTTCTTCTCCCTCTGAACACAGACGCACGAAGCCGAGAAATGAACGGGAAATGGACGTCCGAGCGATGGCAGGAGGTCTGGGACCCCAAGAGGGCTCGAAAAGGCATCGGCAGACCGACAGTCAGGAACTTTGGCCCAGCGTGTCACGCCGCCGGGTCTGGCCCACGACGCTTCGGCGCGGCACACTATCCACGTCCCCATTCCCGAGGGTCAGCGTCCCGAGGTTTTCCCAGCCTCCCGCCCCGCAGAGCGGAGCGACATGCTGAGCAAAAGTTCACGACCGCACATCCTCGTTCCTCCTCCTCCTTCTCCTCGTCCTCGTTCCCATCATTTTTGTGCGCTGGACGGACATGAAGGCCAGGCTCGTTGCGTTCCTCCTCCTCCTCCTCCTCCTCCTCCTCCTCCTCCTCCTCCTCCTCCTTCTCCTCAACCTTCTCCTCCTCCTCCTCCTCAGCCTTCTCCTCCTCCTCTTCCCCTTCGGGGGTCGTGCTTTTGTTCCTCCTCCTCCTCCTCCTCCTCCTCCGGGGCCGTTTTTTGTGTGGCAGCGTGCGCTCCTAGAGAGCTGCGGCCCCCCCTTGCCCCGAGGCCGGCCGTGCGACCCTGGCCGGGCCTCCACGGCCCCCACGGGCCCAGCCAGGGCCCCCGAGCGTGCCCGTGAGAGGGGCTCGCCGTGGTTTGTTCGCCACGGCCACAGACATGCTCGCGTCGTAAACAGTATCACAGCGGGAGGGGCTGTTGTCCGTTTTCGGGCTCGGGGGGCCCTCAGCACAGCAGCGGTCGCGAGTTGCATCGACGCGCTCAACAATGCTCCGCCAGATAGTTGGTTTCAGCTAGCTTCCCCACGAGAGCTGGGAGGAGGCGGGGCGACGCACCAAGCAGAGAGCAACTGCGGCTTTCAAGATGTTTCCGGTGTCGGACTGACTCGTCGCGCTGGACCGCTCAATGCGCCTCGTGGCGCGGCTCGCCGCCGGCGACTCGCAAGCATGGCTGGCTCGAGCTCTTCGGTGGCGGCCGTCCGGCGTCAGACGCCGTGGGCGGCGGGAAGAGCCTTGCCCTTGGCAGCGTTGCCCTCGGCCGCGGCAGCAGGAGGAGCAGCGTCAGGCCTTGGCCGCGGCAGCCCTTGTGATTCGCGGCCAGGAGCCTTGCCCTTGGCAGCGGGAGGAGCAGCATCTTCTCGAGATTTTACGAGGAGCGACGGATGTGTATACCTTCGAGTGGTAATTTTTAACAGTGCCTTGTCCATTCCTTTTCTCTTGCATGCGCGTTTTCTTGCCGTATCGTGTCTCACGCCCTCCGGCTCCGCCTGCGGAGCGAGGTGCCTCCGTGGGCCCCTCGGCCGGACTCGACTTGACTTGACTTGACCTGGGGCCCTCGCCGGGCCCCGTGACCGTCAAAAAACGACTCGGGACGAAAAGCCGGCCCCTGGCAAAGGGTCGGGACTTCCAGGGACGCCGCCCTGAACAAAATCAGGACGTCGCATGTCTGGGGCCGTGATTTGCCTGCCACGGCGCCGTCGCCGGCCACGGATCATGCAGCAATGTCGGGGGGCGTCGGCCGTCCTGGAGCTGTCGGTCCTTCCCCAAGAGCCTGGTGTCCGACCTGTGCCTGGCGCGTCGTCGACGCCTGGTCGACGCGCAGTCGACGCGGGCTCGACACGGACTCGAGGATGCGGCATGGGCTCGACGCGGGTAGTGGCGCGCTGGGACAGGCAAGGCCCCCCCGAGGATGCAGCCGTGGGTGGGGGGGGGGGGCTGGCTGAGGCATGTGTTCGGGAGGCCTCAGACCCCGCGGGGATCCTTCTCTGAGGAGGGCGGCGGTGATGTCCGTGGCCAGTCCACGAGTGCAGCTCCACCAGCTCCCAGGCCCCGCGCTCCTTATCCAAGCCCAGCCATGCGACGCCCTGATTTTTGTCAGGACGGCGTCCCTGGACGTCCCGACCCTCTCCCTGGGACCGGTTTCTCGTTCCGAGTCGTGTTTCGTTGACGGCCCCGAGGCCCGGCGAGGGCCCCCCTGGGGGCCGAAACTAGCCAGAAACCTCCCGTCCTGATTTTTGTCACGCCGCGATCGTGTTTGGAAGGGCGGGCAGCGGGCTCTCCAAGAAACGGAGTCCGAAGGACCTGCGGAGGTCCAGGGGCCCCCCCTGCAGGGCGGGGTTTACCACTCGGGGCGGCCCATGGCGCCATCCTGGGCCCCCTCCCGGGGTCAGGCCTTCAGAGAAGGAGGCGGCAGAACCCAGACACGATCGCGTCGCAACAAAAGTCAGGACGAGAGGTTTCTGGCCTGTTTCGGCCCTGGGGGCCCCTCGCCAGGCCTCGGGACCGTCAACAAAACGACTCGGGACGAGAAGCCGGTCCCAGGGAACGGGTCGGGACTTCCAGGGACGACGTCCTGAAAGCATCAGGACGTCGCATGTTTGGGTTCAGAGGAGGAGGAGGCGGAAGAAGAATCGGAGATGGGTCTCGAGGAGGAGGACGCTTCCCCGAGAGCAGACGTTGCGAACAAATTGCAACATCACGGACAATCGCGACCAGAGCCCGGGACCCCATTTTCGTGCGCCCTTTTCCCTGCCAGATGGATCTGTGAGGATGCTGGGGCCCGAATCTGGGTGAAAACGCCCGTTGCGAAACAATTGCAACGCCAGGATCTTCCCAGACATCCGGCGTCCCGATTTTTTCGAGACGCGGACCTCCAACCTCTTGACCGCCTCCCCAGGACTGGCTTCTCGTCCCGAGTCCTTTTTTGACAGCCACGAAGCCCGGTAAGGGCCACGAGAGGCCGAACACGAGGAAACACTTCTGTCTCGATCTTTTCGAGACGCCATGATGTCTGGGTCAGGGCATTTTTCTGGCGACCGTTTTTCATCCTGTGTCGTTTTTCGACGGCCCCGAGTCCTGGTATAAGGGCCTCTCCCTCCCTCCCTAGATCACCGATCATCAATCCCCCCCCTCCCCCAAGCCCTTCGACGACGTCGACCCCCAGAGGTCTGAACCCCGTCCCCAGGACGGGTTTTTCATCCTGGGTCGTTTTTCGACGGTCCCGAGGCTCGTTAAGAGCCCCCGAGAGGCCGGCAATGGCGAAAAACCTCCCAACGTGGATTTTGTTGCACAACGCGAGAGGGTATGGGATCTCAGGGCCTCGCCAGGACTTCGAGGCCAGCCTTCATCGACACCTGCCGAAGCCTCCTGGGCTCACTCCCGGCGCCTGCGACGACGACGACGACGACGACGACGACGACGACGCCGACGCCGACGACGACGACGACGACGACGACGACGACGGCGACGACGACGACGGCGACGACGACGGCGACGACGACGACGACGACGACGACGACGACGCCGACGCCGACGACCTCGCCAGGACTTCGAGGGCACCCACGGCACGCAGCCTCTGGAGCTGAGCCTCGCCGGCGGCGCGGACGCGGACGTGGACCGGGCCGTGGAGCGCTGCGTGGGCAGCGGGCCCCCCGGCGGGCCGAGCCTCTCTCCGCGCGCGCGCTGCCCGCGCCGCCGCTTCTCGCGCGCGCTGCGCCGCCGCCTCGCCGCTCGCCGTGGCCTCTGGGGTGGCGGGCCGTCGGCCGCGCGCAGAGGAGCGGGCGGCTTCTTTGGTAGGGGGCCGCATGCGAGCCCTACCCCTATCCCCCACGATTTCTGGGGAGGCCCCCAGCGGGCCGAGCCTCTCCGCGCGCGCTTCCCTCGGGAGGAGAGAAACACACAGGCACGATTCCTCGTCGAGTCCCCAGAAGAAGATGGGGAAACATGGGCAGTGGGTGGGAAGACAGAAGCCCAGAACATATCGGAGGTTGGGGGGTGAGATCGAAGTGGAACGGAGAGCCCCCCTACCGGGAAATCGATTTCGGTTTCGTGTTCGTGCGTGCCGTGCGGGCGAGGCGAAGCTGCGTGGGCGGGCGAGAGGAAAGTCTCCTGTGGCTGAGGCGCGGCCGGACCAAATGATTCTCCGCCGGGCGGCCGGTGGCGCGCGGTGTCTCGCCGGTGTTCCGCTGGTGTCCCGTCGGTGTCCCGTCGGTGTCCCGTCGGTGTCCCGATGATGATGTTGATGATGATTATGATGATGATGATTATGATGATGATGGTAATGATGATGATGAGATGATGTTGATGATGGCGGTGATGATGATGTTGATGTTGATGTTGATGATGATGATGATGATGATGATGATGATGATGATGATGATGATGATGATGATGATGATGATGATGATGATGATGATGATGATGATGATGATGATGATGATGATGATGATGACGTCGATAGTGATATCGATTGTGAGATCGGTAGTGAGACCGAATGAGACAGCGAATGAGGTCTTCTCTCAGGCTCTCCTCCACCACGCACAGTGTTGCGCCACTTCCGGGGCCGATCCATGAGGCCTCCGACAAAAAAATCTCCACTGGCATCGTCAGGAGAACAATCACCACTGTTGCCCATTGCTCGGCCCCTCCACCCCCCCCCAACCTCCTTATCACCCGTAGGGTGGTCGTATAGGTAAGGAAAAATATCGGGGAATCCTGTTATTCCCCATATCCTAAGATGGGGTTCTTGTTATTACTTGGACGCCTCCTACTCACTCTCCTCCTTCCTCCTCCTCTTTCCTCCTCCCCTCCTGTCGGAACTCATACCCAGACTTACTCATACACAGACTTACTCATACTCAGACTTACTCAACACACATCAGATTTGGAGGATGTCTCAAGCGGGGCGCTGGTTTCAGCACCCCTAAGGGGAGCCGCCAGGGGTGGTTGCACGGGCTCGTTCGCGGCCATTTTGTGGGGATGTCTCAGGCGGTTTGCTTGTTTCTGGGCCAACATCCATCCTTTCGCTTGGGAGCAGATTGTGAGGATGTCTCAGGCGGGCGCTGGTTTCAGCACCCCTAAGGGGAGCCGCCAGGGGTGGTTGCACGGGCTCGTTCGCGGCCATTTTGTGGGGATGTCTCAGGCGGTTTGCTTGTTTCTGGGCCCAACATCCTTCGCTTGGAGAGCAGATTGTGGAGGATGTCTCAGGCGGGGCGCTGGTTTCAGCACCCCTAAGGGGAGCCGCCAGGGGTGGTTGCACGGGCTCGTTCGCGGCCATTTTGTGGGGATGTCTCAGGCGGTTTGCTTGTTTCTGGGCCAACATCCTTCGCTTGGAGAGCAGATTGTGAGGATGTCTCAGGCGGGGCGCTGGTTTCAGCACCCCTAAGGGGAGCCGCCAGGGGTGGTTGCACGGGCTCGTTCGCGGCCATTTTGTGGGGATGTCTCAGGCGGTTTGCTTGTTTCTGGGCCCAACATCCTTCGCTTGGAGAGCAGATTGTGAGGATGTCTCAGGCGGGGCGCTGGTTTCAGCACCCCTAAGGGGAGCCGCCAGGGGTGGTTGCACGGGCTCGTTCGCGGCCATTTTGTGGGGATGTCTCAGGCGGTTTGCTTGTTTCTGGGCCCAACATCCTTCGCTTGGAGAGCAGATTGTGAGGATGTCTCAGGCGGGGCGCTGGTTTCAGCACCCCTAAGGGGAGCCGCCAGGGGTGGTTGCACGGGCTCGTTCGCGGCCATTTTGTGGGGATGTCTCAGGCGGTTTGCTTGTTTCTGGGCTCAACATCCTTCGCTTGGAGAGCAGATTGTGAGGATGTCTCAGGCGGGGCGCTGGTTTCAGCACCCCTAAGGGGAGCCGCCAGGGGTGGTTGCACGGGCTCGTTCGCGGCCATTTTGTGGGGATGTCTCAGGCGGTTTGCTTGTTTCTCGTGGCACTATCCTCCAACATGACATGCACTTATGGCCTTGTGTGGCTAAACGCTCGTCTTACATATCCCACTGCCAACTATCCTACAACATATGCACATGTGGGAAGCTCCAAAGCTACCACGGGCTGAAAAGGGGAAGGCCTGGCAGCTGAGGAGGGGGGATGAAGAGGAAGAGGCTCGCATTCAACCATACTCAAAGCTCACTCTGACTCACACGCAATCGCTCGCATTAGGGGTCACTCGTCTTCGTCGGCCCTGTCGCCCACGTGGACGCGCTATTGTAATCGACCGCTCATGAACAGACGCTCACCACGGCATGACATAAAACATGAGATGCACATATGGGGAGCTCCACGCAGTGAGTAATTTGTGTGTATTTATTTGTGTGTCCCAGGGCCCCGCGCGTCGCATCGCGCTCTGCGCCGCCGCTCGCCGCTCGCCGCGGCCTTTGGGGTGGCGGGCCGTCGGCCACGCGCAAAGTTAAGTCGGGCCTGTCCCCCTACCGGGGGATTTTCGACGAAAAATAAAAGATACCCCAAAAATATTCAAACATAGTCCAAAAATAACCCTGAACCCACGAAAATAACCTCCCAGGGATAGTAAAGTTCGGGGTTTTCGGGGAGATAATACAAGTTGCCCGCCAGAGCCGGCATAAATATATATCAAGAGGAAAAAGCCAAAGATATCTTGTGGATTGTCTCGGTTGAGACATCCTCAACGAATTGCTTGTTTCGTTTGAGACATCCTCGAAATATTGGTCTGTTTCGCTAAAGACATCTTCAAATTATTGCTTATTTCGCTTGAGACATCCTTGAGGGAGGAGGAGGAGAAAGAGCAAGAGGAGGAGAGGAGAAGGAGGTAGCAAAAATCCAAAGTTTAAAACTTATTAGAATTAATGTGTAGACGATTGATGAAAATTATAAGTTTCATCTGCTCGTGTAGGGTAGCTCACATGCCTCGTTTTCCCGGATAATCGACCCCAGCGGTAAACAAGTTCAGGGCGCCAGGGGGAGGAGAAGGAGAAAGATATAGAGAGAGAGACAGAGAGAGAGAGAGACAGAGAGGCCAGGAAGGAGAAAGAGATAGAGAGGCATAGAGAGAGAGAGAGACAGAGAAAGAAAGAAAGAGAGACAGAAATAACTACAAAGAGACAGAAGGACATTGGTTTCGCTTGAGACATCCTGAAACGACGTGTTCGCTTCGCTTGATGTTGTTATCTCAACATAAGAAGGAAGTAACCTCGATGGCGAACTTTTCCCGTGATAATGAAGTTCGGCCTCCGCGCCCCCGCGCCCCCGACCAAACTCTTATTGGTCGACGATAAAAAAAAAAACTCTAACGACTTAAGGGGGGGTACATTATTATCGTGGGCATGGGGTTAGTCTGGGGACTATTTTTTTAGTATTGTTGTTGGCCTTTTGGGGGTATTTGTTTGGGTATTTTTAATTTGTTGTCCAAAATCCCCTTTAGGGGGACAGACCCGACTTAAGCGCAGAGGGGCGGGCGTCTCCTTTGGTGGGGAGCTTCCCAGACGTGATCGCGTCGTGAGAAAAGATCAGGACAGGAGGTCTTGGGCCAGTTTCGGCCCCGGGGGGGGCCCCTCGAAGGGCCTCGGGACCGTCAACAAAATACGACGCGGGACGAGAAGCCGGTCCCCGGGAAAGGGTCGGGACTTCCAGGGACGCCGTCCTGAAAAAAACAGACGTCGCATGTCTGGGTCTGGGCCTCGCAGGTGGGGCCCGAGCAGATGGGGTCGCAGGATCGCGCCGCATCGCCGACGCTGATCGGCGATGTGGTTCGATGCGTAGCCGGGTTTCCTCCGCGAAGACGCCGCCGATGCCACCGCCGACGCCGCCGATGCATCGCCGATGCATCGCCGACGCATCGGCGACGGCGATGCGTCGGCGGCGATGTGCTCAGCTGCCTCCATGCGTCCGTTTTGAGGAGCAGCGCGTGCCGTGCTCCGAACGTCCGTGCCGATGCGTGGCGTGTTGGCTCGGCACGTGTTGGCCTGCGTTCTGGCGAACCCATCGCGCCAGGCCCACGTGTTCGGCCTGCGTGCTGAGCTCCGTGCGTCAGCACTCTGCGTGTTGCGCGCTGCACGTCGGAGCAGCCAAGGCGCTGTGGCTTCGGGCTGAGATGTTTGAAGGGATGGGCGCCGCACCATATGCTGCACCCCCAGCCCCAGCGCGCGACGCGCGCCAGGGGCGGGGTTCCGGCCCGCACCCCCCAGAAGCTCGCACGGACCACTCGGCCACGCGCAGAGGGAGGAGGGGGGAGGGGGGAGGGCTTCTTGGAAGCACCCCTGCTTCCTGGAAGGCCCTGGCCCTGTCAAACGATGTATGCCCGGCGCCTTCCCCAGAAGCAGCCTCCTTCGAAGAAGCCGCCCCCCCCCCTCCCCCCCACACCCCCTTGTTCGCGCCGCCAGCAGGCATGCCGGCGACACAGGAAAGTCACGACGGGAGGTCTGGGGCGATGTTCGGCCTCGGGGGACCCTCGCCCTGTCCCTGGGCCGTCGGGAACGGACTCGGGATGCAAGAGCGGTCCCAGGGAGTGGGTCGGGACTTCGGGGGACCCCGTCCCGACAAGAGCTGGGCATCGCCTGCCTGGCGAGGGTGCCGAGGCCGCGCCTCGTTCTGGCGAGCCCTCGTCCCCGCGGCTGCAGCTCTCCCCAGGAAGTTCAGGCCAGGACGTGCAACTGGAGAGGTCGTCCCGGCATGGCGGTGTCCGTATCGTTCCGTTCCCCCAGCGTCGCCAGTCGTCGGTGGTCGGTCGTCGTGGGTCGTCAGACACATCGTCGGCCGTCGTTCGCCGTCGTCGGTCATCTTCCGCCGTCCGTCGTGGTCCTTGTTGCCGTCCTGGTCCTCCTCCTCCTCCTCCTCCTCCTCCTCCTCCTCCTCCTCCTCCTCTCCCCTACCTCCCATTCCCTGGTGTACCCTCCGTCCCCCATCCCCCAGTCCTTCCTCCACGTCCCCAATCCGTTCCTCCCCTTTCCATGCGCCCCCAGGGGGAATCTGCCCTGGGGCCTCCAGAAATCTCCAGAGCTGGAAGAGCCCACAAGTCCCTCGAACCTCGATCACCGATCATCGGTCCTCCCCCTTCTTCGAGGAGCAGAGATTGACATAAACATTCGCTTCCAGAGGTCAGCGCAGATGTCTTGGGCCAGCGCTGGACCCCTTTCTATGCCGCGCGGAGCGCGCCAGGCGCGGCGCCGGAGGCGCCGCCAGGGGGCTCCAGCGCCACTCCGAGAAATCCGCGCGGGCCTCCAGGAGTTTCTGCGGATACCATTATTTGAAAGAGCGTGCTCTGCTGCTGATGGCAGAATTCCGGGGGGGGGTCACTAAGGGGTTTCAAACCCGTCCCCCCCCCTCGAAAGCTGGCGGGGGGTCACTACAGGTTCGAACCGCCCCCCCCTCGGTCCATCATGAATTCATGATGGACCGGTTCGGACCCCCTCCCTTTAAAGGGGGGGTCACTACCGGTTCGGACCCCCCCCCCCTTTCCCCCTCCTCGCCGCCGGCGAACGACTCCCTCTCCTCCCCCACTCCGGATGGGGGACTGTGGTGGGGACAGTGGTTGGGACGGTGGTGGGGATGGTGGTGGGGAGTGGGGACAGTGGGACAGTGGTGGGACAGTGGGGAGAGTGGGACAGTGGTGGGGACAGTGGGGAGAGCGGGACCGTGGTGGGGACAGTGGTGGGGACAGTGGGGACAGTGTGGGACAGTGGGGACAGTGGTGTGGGGACAGTGGGACAGTGGGACAGTGGTGGGGACGGTGGTGGTGGGGACAGCGGCGAGGGGACAGTGTGACAGTGGTGGGGACAGTGGGACAGTGGTGGAGACTGTACTTATGGGGACAGTGGTGAGGGCGGTGGTGAGGACGGTAGGGAGAGGTACAGTGGGGAGAGTGTTGGGTACAGTGGGGACACTGGGACAGGGGTGGGGACAGTGGGGACAGTGCTGGGAGTCTGGGGACAGTGGGACGGTGGTGGAGACAGTGGGGACAGTGGGGCAGTGGTGGGGACGGTGGTGGTGGGGACAGTGGTGTGGGGACAGTGGGACAGTGGTGGGGCGGTGATGGTGGGGACAGTGGTGACGGCGGTGGATGGTACAGTGGGGACAGTGGTGGGATTGTGGGGACAGTGGGACAGTGGTGGCAACAGTGGGACAGCTCAGTTGGACAGTGGTGGGGACAGTGGGGACCAGTGGTGGGGACAGTGGGGAGAGTGGGACTTGGTGGGGACAGTGGTGGGGACAGTGGTGGGGAGAGTGGGGACAGTGCGACAGTGGTGCGGGCACTGGTGGGGACAGTAGTGGGGACAGTAGTGGGAACAGTGGGGACAGTGGGACAGTGGTGGGGACGGTGGTGGTGGGGACAGTGGTGAGGTCGGTGGTGAGGACGGTGGTGGGGTCCTGGGAGTCGTTCGTTTGCGGCGAGTGGGGGGGGGATCGAACCGGTAGTGACCCCCCCGGTTTTCTGGATGGGGGTGGAGGGGGGGGTGATCGAACCGGTAGTGATCCCCCCGGTTTTCCGGAGGAGGGGAAAGGGGTGGGGGAGGTGGGGGGGTTTTGCCGGGGAAGGGAGGGGGGGGAGGGGGGGGGTTCGAGCAGGGGGGGGAGATTTTCGGAGAGCTGGGTGGGTGCGACCCCCGTGTTCCAGAGGAAGAGGGGGGGCAGTTTTCCACACTACAGCGGCGGTGGATCACGCTTTCTGCATTATTTGTTACCCAAATCTAATGGCGTCAACTGCTGTGGACCGTAGCTTTCTTTGGAATTGTTTTTCAGAGGGGCTGTCGACGAATCGTCGCGGAAAATGATAGGGAAATGCACACAGCATACAGAAATTCGATTAGTGCATCATGGGATATATTGGGCTCGACTATGTCGCGGAGCCCCCTCCCTCCCGATGGGTCGGCGCTGGACCCGTCTGCCTGGCGCGCGGAGCGCGCCAGGGGCTGCGCCAAAGGCGCCGCAAGGGGTCTCCAGCGCCGATCCGAGAAATCCGCACGGACCTTTACGTCGTTATTGGTTCCCCGACTCAGGACCGACCCCATATCGAAGATACGCCCCACCCCTTTGTATATCTGGGTGGCCTCAAGTTTGGGGCTTATGCGAAGACCCCACAGAGTCGGCAGCGTCGGGGATTGGGGTCGCCACAACCCCCGTTGCAAGACCCATGAACCTCGACCACCGATCATCGATCCTCCCCTAGTCGGGGGAGCGTAAGACCCGGGTTTGCCAGGACTCGGGTTCGCCATCGTTTTTTGACGACCGCGACTCGGATTTTGACGAGTAGGAGTTTCGTGGGATGTCTGCAGCGGGAGGCCTCGTCAAAATGCAGGCTCGGCCTCGTCATTTTTTTGACGACCTCGTCGGGGATGTCCGAGTCCCCTGTACCTGGGTCTTACGCCCCCCTGACCTAGGGGAACAGACAATTACACAAGCAAGAACTCGGAGGTCCGCGGAGATCCCCGCATCGGCGCTGGGGCCCCCTTGGGCGGCGCCTCTGGTGCCGCCCCCCGCGCGCCAGGCAGGGGCCGAGAATCCCGCGCGGTCTTCCGAGTGGTGATGTTCCTGTCGCTGGTTGGTCTCCTATCATCCCCCTTCCCTCCCTCCCTCGCTCCCTCCCTCCCTCGCTCCCTCGCTCCCTCGCTCCCTCCCTCCCTCCTCCTTCCCCTGTCCTGTCCCTCCCTCCCTCGATCACGGATCAGCGGTCCTCCCCCTCCCCCGAGGCCCCCGACGTCGCGATTTGCTCACAACGTCGACCCCCAGAGGTCCGGACCCCTTCTCCGTGGCCAGCTGTTCCTCCCGTGAGTCGCTCGTGGACGGCCCCGAGGCCCGGCAAGGCCCCGCGGAGGCCGAGCATAGCGAGGAGCCTCCCGTCGCGCTCTTTTCGCCACGCGAGGGGGCCTGGGCCTCTCGCTTCCGCCCCAGGTCGTGGGAGGCGAAGCGGCGCGAGATGCTCAGGCCGGCGGGGCTTTCTCACTGACCTGCGGCGGGGCGCCGCCCCCCCCCCCTCGGCAGAAGCACCTCGGGGAGCCCGCGACTCGGTAGGTGGGAGCGTCAAGTCCGCAGGGCCGTCTGGGCTCTTCTTCCTCCTCCTCCTCCTCCTCCTCCTCCTCCTCCTCCTCCTCCTCCTCCTCCTCCTCCTCCTCCTGTTCCTCCTCCTCCCTCCGTCTGGGGGTGGGCGTCGCAAGGGTGGGGCCTCGAGCTCAGAACCAGCTATGCAGGGCAACGTCTGTCTCCTGCGCGGCCTGGCGGTCAACAAAAAAAGAAAGCCTCCAGGTGCGGAAGAGGGCGGGGAGGAGGGGGCGGCAGACGCGCCGCCCGCCTCACCCTGCAGCAGCCTGGGGTCCTGAGGTGGCCCAGCACTGGCTCTGGCGACCAGGACAAGGGGGACAGAGGCTCCTCCTCCTCCTCCTCCTCCTCCTCCTCCTCCTCCTCCTCCTCCTCCTCCTCCTCCTGTTCCTCCTCCTCCTCCTCCGTTCGGGAAGGTTGTTCGCTGGTTCGGCCTCGCTCGAGCCCGTTTTCGGGTTCTTGCCCCAGATGGGCACCGGATGGGCACCGGGAGTGGTCCGCTGGACCGATCGTGAAGGGATTTGGCCCCAGCCCTGTGGCCGATCTGCTGAGCCCCAACCCGTTCAGACCCACCAGCCGCCCTTTTCACTCCCCACCTCCCCCCTGGCACCACTCGGGCGTGCGCAGTCCTTTTTTCGAGGGGGGCCATCGGGGAGCATGTTGGGGCATCTTGTGGGGAATAAGAACAATCGCACGGAACAGAACAGTGCACGGGGACATTGGACGTCCCAGCGACGGCCAGCTCTCCCCCTCGCGGGGAGGGCCGCCGCCGCCTCTGCCTTGCCGCGCCGGGCCCTGGGCTCCTCTGGGACGTTTTTTTTTGTTGTTGGGTTGTCGCAGGGCGGCGCATGGCGCAGGCCCGAGGGGCACTCCTTCCGAGACCCCGGCGTCGTGACTTTGGCATGGCGTCGACCCCCAGAGGTCTCGACGCATTCCCCATGGAGCGGCTCTGTGGCCCCGAGGCCCTGTGAGTGCCCAGGGAGGCACTGTGAGCGCCCCGTGAGGCGCACAAGCGACAGACACATTTGAATAGCGGGCATCCTGGCTGGCATCTCGGTTGCTCTGGGGAAGCTGGGGGGGCTGACTGTGCGCAACCGGACGCCATACCAAGGAGGAGAGGGAGGAGGGAGGAGGAGGAAGAGCAGGCGGAGGCAGAAGAGAAGGGGAAGGAGCAGGAGAGCAAGACGTGAGGAGGTGAGGCGCAGCGCATGTACATCCAAGCCTCTCCCGAGGTGTTTTTGCCGGTTTGGGGGGCACGGCGTGGCCGCATGTCAGTGGGCCCGTTTGGGAGGGACGCCTTCCAGCCCGTACTCGCGTACCTGCTCTGCGACGCCATCCTCCCAGTGCCCCTGAGATCGAGGGCCGACCCTCTCGAGGATCGAGGATCTGGGCTCCTCGTCGTTTGGGATTTTTTCTGCCCCCCATGGAGGCCTCCGTGGACCTCGGGTGGCGTGGAGGTGCGCTCCTGAGGCCACCACCCCTCGTCAATCGTGGAAGACGCGCGCAACCAGCTGTCCAGCAAGCAGCCCGACTGAAGCACGAAACTTCTGACTTGGACGTCGAGCCACCGAACCGAGCGGCCAGCCAGCCAGCCAGCCTCCAAAGCACCTCTGGGCATCCTCCTCCTCCTCCTCCTCCTCCTCCTCCTCCTCCTCCTCCTCCTCCTCGGCGAACCCGACCAGCACACGGGGCGCCCACGCGGCGCCCCTCGAGATGGCACGGCAAGGTGGCCAAGACTCGGCGAGCCCATCCAGTGACAGGCCTGCACCAGCAAGAACCGCTGTGTGGAAGCACTGTGGAGGGAATCGCGTCGGCACTCGAGGCGCCGCAGGAGATCCGAGTGTGGGGGTTCTACCTGGCATCGCTCGGACGTGTGCATTTTTTCTCGGCGAGGGCCATCGATCAGCATCCTTGATCATTTGGCGAAAAAAGCACGCACGAAACCAAAAAACACAGGGAATGGACGTCCGAGCGATGGCGAGTCTAGGGCTTTGAACGAGTACGTACAATATTCACCCGCTCGGAATGTCCGAGGGCTTCCGCTCGGTGCGCGGCGGCACGCGGCGGCACTGGGACGACTCGGCAGAAGCGAATCTAGAAGCGAATCCAATCTTGATGTGTGCCGTGCCGATCGCAAGGCCTCCGAACACGATCAGCAGTCCTCTTAGCATGTGCCACCCCGTGTGCTGGCCTCGGCAGTGCGATTGGCTTGACACCGAGGTCATCATCTTCCTGACGCGGGAGAAGCTCGTGTGCCGCCGGGCGCTGGAGGAGTGCGAGCAGTTCGCCATCGCGGCCAACGCGCGCGTGATGTGCGCGCGGGCGCCTGCGCTGGTTCTGGTGCAGAACTGCTGCAGACCGAGCGAGGGGATCTTTGATCCCGGCAAGTGCACGGAGGCCTTCTGGCTGGCCCACCTGGCCCCGGAGCGAAGCGCCGACATGCCGTGGTCGAAGTTCTTCAGCAGCATCGACTGCTTCTGTGTCCCGGACGAGTTCGCGTTCTGCAAGCGGAGCGGCTTCGACGGGGAGGCGCCCGCCCCACCCCGGCCTCTCCTCCCGCCCTTCCCCCCGCCCTTTGCCCCCCCGGCCTCAGGAGGTCTGTGGCGAGGTCCTGTCCGGGCTGAGGGCTTTGGTCCAGAGGAGGATCCTCGAGAAGCAGGTGGCGGGCCCGCAGCGCCCGCACTCGGGCCTGGCCCTGTCGCAGCTGCAGTGGTTCTCCGCCCTCTCTGATGGGCCGGTTTCCGCCACCGCTGCCATAGGCATGCGAGGGAGGAGGAGGAGGAGGAGGAGGAGGAGGAGGAGGAGGAGGAGGAGGAGGAGGCGGAGGCGGAGGCAGAGAAAAAGGAGGAGGAGGAGGAGGAGGAGGAGGAGGAGAACCTCCACATCCTCCCTTCTCCCCCGTCGTACCTGTGGTAGGAATGATGGAAAATTGGCCCATCACGCTCCACGCTCTGCAGCGTCGTCAACAACCGCGAGAGGGTCGCCATGACGGCGATCTACATCCACGCCAGCGCGGCAGGGGGCGGCAGGGGCGCTCTGGAGTCGTTGCTGCTCCAGGTGCGACAGCACGTAGGAGCAAGGGCGCCCTGAGTTGTTCGCGTTTCGCGGTTCGGCTCCGACTCTTCGTCATCCTCCCCCATCTCCCCTGGGAGGAGGATGAGGAGGAGGAGAGGGAGGAGGAGGAGAGGGAGGAGGAGGAGGAGGAGGAGGAGGAGGAGGAGGAGGAGGAGGAGGAGCTGGGCTACGTGCGAGGAGGAGGAGGAGGAGGAGGAGGAGGAGGAGAGGAGGAGGAGGAGGGCCTGTAGGAGGACACGCCCGACCTAACCCTACGCCCCCCCCCCCCCCCTCCCCAAGAGTCGCGCACCACCAGACCCAGACATGCGACGTCCTGATTTTTTCAGGACGGCATCCCTGGAAGTCCCGACCCTTTCCCCAGGACCAGTGTTTCGTCCCGAGTCGTTCTTGGCGCTCCCGAGGCCTGGCGAGGGCCCCCTGGGGCTGAAAATAGTTAGAAACCTCCCGCCCTGATTCTTTCACGACGTGATCATGCCTGGGGAGGTCACGCCACTCCCGCCCAGGGCCGCGCTCCTAGAGAAGCGAGAAATGGCATGAACATAACAACTCGGAGGTCCGCGCGGATTTCTCGGATCCGCGCTGGACCCCTCCATGGCGCGCGGAGCGCGCCAGGGGCGGCGCCGGAGGCGCAGCCAGGGGGGTCCCGCGAGGATCCGAGAAAGCCGCGCGGACCTCCGCGTTTTTATGTTGATGCCATTCTTCGTTCCCCTAGCTCCTGCGTGCAGCCGACAGGTGATGGACTCCTGCCTGCTGCCCGACGGCCGCGTCTCCACGGAGCTCTTCTCCCGGCGCCTGCGCTCGGCGGTGGGCCTGGTGGCCCGCGTGGCGGTGCGGCAGGACCTGGCCGACGAGAGCCTCGACCAGGTCACGGGGACACGGGGCATTACAGTGGAGGCCCATGCCAAGAAACACCCTGCTTCCCAGACGTGATCACGTCGTAAAACAAATCAGGGCGGGAGGTTTTGGACTGTTTTCGGCCCCGGGGGGCCTTCGCCAGGCCTCGGGCCGTCAAAAAACGACTCAGGACGCAAAGCCGGTCCTGGGGAGAGGGTCGGGACTTCCAGGGACACCGTCCTGAAAATATCAGGACGTCGCATGTCTGGGGTGGAGGCCCATGCCAAGAACCACCCTGCTTGTCTCCAGGGGGCCTTGGGTTTCTTGGATGTCGATGGCTTTGCTATGGAAAGAGTGGTTCCCACACCAGAAATCAATGGACCTCCTTGGGTCTCAGGGTTGGGTTTCTTGTGGAAGGTTTCTTGTGGACTGGCCTCCACTGTTACAAAACAGGTGCCTTGAATTGTCGGCGGTCCGACCAACAACCTCGCTCACGAATAAACCAGAGCCTAACTACATCATTAGACAAAGCTGCATGAGCATGAGGCTTCTGGAGGTCCACGCAGACTACGTGGATCGCCGCTGGGCCCCTCTGGCGCCGCCTCTGGCGCCGCTCTTGGCGATGCCCCTGGCGCCGCCCCTGGCGCGCTCCTCGCGCCAGGGATGCATTCCAGCGCCGATCAAGGCAATCCGCCTGGACCTCCGAATGTCTTCAGGCTTCTGCTGTCTCTCTCTCTCTCTCTCTCTCTCTTTCTGTCTCTTTTTCGTCTTCTGAGGTCGCCGCGTACCTGCTGGATCTCTTCCCCTGCGGTGCCGTGGCGCCTCCGGGGGTCGAGCGCTTTGATGGCAGGCAGTGCCCGATTGTCTGCGGGCAGAGCAGGCTGGACCACTCGCTGCACTGCTCGCTGCACCGGTCCGCAACACTGGTGCGCACGGTCGACGCTGGGTGGCTGCAGGGGCTCGGCGAGTGGCTCCGCGGGGGCATCACCCACGCGTGGCCCGGCGAGTTTGTGTGCCACCCAGACGTAGCGGGCACATTTAGCGAGGACGCCATCCGCGGCGCGATCCGGAAGGAGGTCGAGGAGTACCGGGTAGAGCGGGCGCTGGAGGGCGTGGGGCTGCTGCCGGGGCCGTCGTGGGTGGCCAAAGCCCACGCCAGCTTGCGCGCCAGCGGGCTACAGGTCGTCAAGGACGGCACCCGCATGCTTGGTGGCAAGTCAGGGGATCCTGGTATACCCTCTTCATTCAGTCTTTAGCGTCGACTAGCGTCGATTAGCGTCTATGGGGGTCGATGAGACAGCGCCGATTCAGCGTCGGCTAGCTTCGGTTAGAGTTCATTCGCAAGAGCCGACAAGATGGTATGGGAGGCTCCCATGAGTGGCCACCGATCCGGTCACCCAAACCTACTAATAGAATGTGTCTGTCGCCCCCCCAAGGGGGATCGCGCGCACCGAGAATTCTCATGGCATATGATGCGTCATGGCGGGCGGTTTCTGGCCACACCGCTCGGGAAACGACAGGCTACACGATGGCGGTATACGATATGTTCAGGTCGGACGCGCGCCTCCAAGGAGGACATATAGCATTAGCACCCAGACGTGCGACGTGCTGATTCTTTCAGGACGGCGTCCCTGGAAGTCTCGACCCTCTGCCCGGGAACGACGTTGCGCCCTGAGTCGTTCTTTGCCGGCCCCGAGGCCCAGGGAGGGCCCCCGGGGGCCGAAAATGGCCAAAAACCTCCCGCCCCGCTTTCTCTTACGATGCGATCCCGTCTGGGCATGTCTCCGTGCGCCCCCACAGGACGGCACCCGCATGTGCGCCGTGTGCGGGGCCAAGGCCTCCAGCATGGGCTCCTTCTGGCGGCTGCTGCTGCCCCCCACAGAGGCGCGCACGCTTCCCGCCTGCGAGCACTGCCACGGTGTCGTGCAGTCACACGGCCTCGGCGGCGGCGCGGCTGGCGGCGGGACGCCCGGCGACGTGCTCGCGGAGCAGGCCCGGCGCTGTGCCGCCTGCGGCAGCGCCCAGGCTCAGTACCGTTCCACCGGCCCCTAGCCTTAAGTCGGGCCTGTCCCCCTTTGCAGGAGGAATCCGCAACACCAGTGCAAAAAAGGAGTCTGGGGACGATGTGTTGACTGGTTGTGCTTCTAGCTTTTGTGGATGCGTTCGACTATCCTTATGTTCCTTTCATCTTCCGCCTGTAGGAGGGCATGCCCGACCTAAGCCTAGCCCCAGCCCCTCCTTCCCAATCTCCAGGGATTCGAGGCTCCTTCTCCTCCTCCTCCTCCTCCTCCTTCCCCTCCTCCTCCTCCTCCTGCTCCTCCTCCTCCTCCCCCTCCTCCTCCCTCCTCACCCTCCTCCTCCTCTCCCTCCTCCTCCTCCTCCTCCCCTCCTTCTCTCCTCCTCCTCCTCCTCATCCTCCTCCTCCTCCTCCTCCTCCTCCTCCTCCTCCTCCTCCTCCTCCTCATCCTCCTCCCCCTCCTCCTCCCTCCTCTTCCCCCTTGGAGCAGCCGGTGTCCGGCAGCGCTCGGCCTCCCCGGGGCCCGCGTCGGGCCCCATGGGGCCGTCCAAAAAAAAGACTCGCGGGACGAACCACGGGCTCTACAGGCGAAGCTCGTAAGGGCTCACGGGTGTCCTCAGGGTGCAGGAGGAGGAGGAGGAGGAGGGTGAGAAGGAGGAGGAGGAGGAGGAGGAGGAGGAGGAGGAGGGGGAGGAGGAGGAGGAGGAGGAGGAGGGGGAGGAGGAGGAGAGGAGGAGGAGGAGGAGGTAGAGGAGGAGGAGGGGAGGAGGAGGTGGAGAAGGAGGAGGAGGATCCTCGATCGAGGCTTTTGTTGGGGCCCCGTCCTTGCCTTTTTTTCACTGGCCAGTCCTTCAGGGTGTTGGTAGCTCCGCTGCCCAAGAGGTGCCAGCTTCGGCGTCCAAGGCCCCTGCGTCCTCAAAGCCCGGCCTTACTTTTGATTTCGACTGTGGGGAAGTTGTCCAGACCTTTTGGGGCCCACGTGGCGAAAAGGTTGCAGCGGCCGGATGTCTGGGTCCCGACTAGTGAAACCAGGGCTTGCGCCTTCAACTCCCCAAACCAGGCCTCATCCCGCCAAGGCCCTCGAGAGCGCCCCCGTCAACACCTCCCCCTTCCCCTCAAATTTCGTCCAACTCCATATCATATGAAGAGGGCCCAGCGTGTTATCAGACGTACGACGAACAAGAGTGTTAGTTTGCAAGCGTTCACAGGCTGTTTAAAACTGATAGGGCACGCTACATAGACTTGCAATGTATTGCATTGCGCCGTGGACCGATAATTCGGATCCCATTGAGCATGCGTTGTATTGATCTTGAAGTCTGGGCCGACACTATTGTATTGCATGATGTAGGGCTCTGAACTTCACATGGCGTTGCGCTGAACAGTGGACCAAGACTGGTATACTTTGCAGTGATGGGCCGGCCAACAGTCGAACTGATTGGTCGACCGTCTCTTGTCACTGCCGTTTTTTGTGCTCAGGACAGATTGAAGTGCGGCCCTTCTGTCTCCCCGACAGTTCTTTCGAGCTTAGAGCCTCCACCGCTCGGGCCATGGCACCGAAGGCGATCCAGGATGCTGCCCCACAGACACGCCAAGAGAAGCGGATCGCAAAGCTGAACGTCAAGAATAGGCTCTTGAGCTTTAGGGTGAAGTTGCAGACTCGTCGGATCAAAGCATTGCGGACAAAACTGCAATGCATCAGTAGGCTCATCGTCTCAACTGTCAGGCATGACGATGCAGCCAACACTAGGTTCAGGGACGGGCCGCCAGGGCATGGAGATGGCTCCTCTTCAGACTGAGAGAGCTCCGAGTGCTGGCCCGTCCCTGTTCCCACGCTTTTTCATTTCAGTCTGTTTCATTCTGCCTCTCTCCACCCTCCTTCCCCTGCGTCAATTTTGACGGGCCTGATCTTTGATCCACGAGACTTGCGTTCGAGACAAGTTCGGATGTGTGCAACATGGTGCGCACGACAAAGAACAAACCAGAGCCTCAACCGCACCCCAACCATTTGTCACTAAACACTCTATCAACATGTTATCGTTTAGTTCCCACTAGCACTCATAAGCATGCAAAGGTCAATCCAATATTCGTTACTTCAACGCAGCCTCCTAAATCTCCCTCCCTCGCACCCTGACGTAAGCACGTAGCCCTCCTAATCTCACCATGGCCAATGCCTCCTTTGCACTCCCTCCGTACAGGCCCTGTTCACAAACGCAAATCAAACATAATTATACTAATCACCCTCCCCAGTCCTAAACTCCGTAGCCGTTTTGGCTCACCATTTCCATGGACATCGACCAAGACAGAGAAGTCCCTGTCTTGGCTGAGGGCGATGCTCACGATCTACCAGCCATGTCCCGATGGTCCGTGTTCTTTGTAATTGCTGCTCGGGAGTGGCAGAGGCGGCGGCTGCGCAATGTTTGGGATGACCTGGACGAAGTGTTCGGCACAGAAGTTCTAGAAATGCCACCACCTCGGATCACTTGCGCAGTTGTTGCGCACTGGACTCGGGTACGTGAGAATGAGGTTGATGTGCTAAGCCCTTTCGCGCAGCAGTGGTGCTCACATGCCCAGGAATCGGTTCGAGGTGCACCATGTGGTTTTATTGTTCATGCAGTGCGTGATCGCTTAATGTTCGACTCAGCTTGGCGTGTGAATGAAGCCGTCAGTCAAGCCATGTGGGTGTGTGGGCTCGGCTGCAGCAAGTTCTACATGAGCAGCAGTCTAATGCCCTCGCTGGCCACAGCCTGCCTGCAGGAGGACTTCTTGGCGCTGCCCTGGTCGAGGGCGTACCTATCCATGTATCCTCCACCATATTATTTTGGCAAGGCACGTGGTGCATCATGCAGATACCCTCCATGTCGTTGCAGTGACTCGCAGGTTGGACCATGCGAGTCTGCTGGCAGGCGGCCCCAAATGAATACGATTTCCAAGTGGAGGGGGACGTTGCCGGCAGCGCCATCGCAATCAGCAGCACATGCAGCACATGATGGAGGCTCTCGGAAACGCAGCCGCAGTCACCCTCTGTTCAAAGTTCGTCTTCAGAATTGCTTCGGACGGACAGTCTCGTGTGACGTCGTCTTCAATTGGATGGATGCAGAACGGCACTTGAGAGCCTTGAGACGGAAAGAAGAGTCGTGCGAGGCACACGCCGAACTCTTAGCCCAGGGTCGTCAAGACTCAACAGAAGATCTTTTCAACGCTCACGCATCTGAGCTACGAGACGATCAGGAAGTCCCGCGACAGGCTGGGCATGGCCAGTTGTCTTCTCTGGCGGGAGTTCTGCAGTACGTCAAAATGTTTGGATCTGTACTTTGGTGCGACTCGAGTCCTCCTCGGAGAGGATTGGAGCTTTACACTGCTGTGGCCGATATTGCCCAAGCCGGCTCACTTTGGCGACGACTCTTGCAACAAATATGCTTGCCGAAACGGTTGTTCGGTAGCGTCGGAAGAACGTTTGCATTTCTATGGATGCTGTGGTTGATGTTCGTGCCGACCTACGGCCGCAGAGTGGATGTCTGTAATCACATCAGGAGCTTGACGACGGATCTGGGCACAGAGGCACTCGTGGCCATCAGTGGTGATATACTGCAAGACTTCTTTCGCACCATCGGTGGGTACGTGCCGCCTAGCGCCATGAGGCGCGACATTTTTTTTTCCCCGAGCTGTGCGCGTGCCTGGATGTAAGCATGTGTGGATGGAGTATTTCGTTTCGGTATGTATTTATACAAGCGGTTTCCGTGGTGGCTGGAGAGACTGAATCACATCTTGGTTACGGAATCGACCAAGGCACGTTGGGTCTCCAATCGGCCTGCCCCGTGACGGTGTTTCGTTTTGTAGCAACAGCGAAATACGACGTGTATTGATTGTATGAAAATCAAGGTTCCAATCTGGAACGCAGGCTTTCGGGTCCTGGGTGCCGTTCGAGCCTAAAGGCATGACTGGTTATAACGCATAGGCAAACACAATACGTACTACATTGTGTAGGGTGCGCGTTCCTCGGGCGCGGTTGGTTTGCTATTCGTGCTGCCGAAATGCCAGAAACTGTGTAGTGGCCCACCTGCCGTGGCAATGTGCGTGCGCGTGCGCACGAACACACACGCGCACACATAGACACACACACACGCACACACACACATACACACAGCGCATATGTAACACATGCACCTCCCAGCTCGCAATATAGCATAGCTCGGCGTCGTTTCGCAGTACACGTGGCGCATGTGGCGCTACTTTGTAACGCTGGCCTATGCAGGCTTGCTAACTACTCCATGGATCTCAGGAGGCGAGGCGTCCACGCACTTGCCCAGATGGTGGAAGCAACGAGCGCCCCGTCGTTTGCCAAATGGCGTTGGGGCACGAAACTTGTGATTGCACGGCATCTGGGGCGATTCATCCACCCGTTCTCGCGCACTTGGACTACTGAAGGGCAACCCCCAAGCGTGGACGAACCCCAAATTTTGCACTTGATGACTGACGCATTTTGTTTTTGAGAGTGGATGACTGTATTCAAGTTCTTGCATTGTGGATGGGTGGGTGGGCTTCTCACGTAGGGTCTTAGCTGCTTGTGTCACATGGCCGAGCTCATGCGAGGCCAGAGCGTTCACTGTGCTGAGAAAAGGGTGTCTGTTTCACATCGTACACTCGCACGCTGCCGACGCGTTGCGGCGACATCTGAATGACGCTAACGGGTGGACGAGGGAATGGTTCGACGGTTGTGATGCGCTTTGGCGTCAGTTTCAAGGCTTTGTTCGGGCCGTCTACGCCCGCGCCCACCAGCAGCTCGATTGCTACCAGCAACTGCTCATAGCGATTGTTGTCTGGGCGAGCCTTGCATGAGAGACGTCATCATCTGAAAGTTCAGGTCGCATGCTCCTGAAGCGCACGAGGTGGCCACGAGGCTCACCCGTCTTTTCTTGGGGGCATGCGCGTTGATGTGGACGCCATGCTCCTCGACGGCTCGGGCCTAAGCGATAGGGTCGCCTAGGAGGCCCTGGGTGCTACCGCAATGGTATATACTCCTTCCTCCCGCCTCCCATCATCATTCCTCCTCTTTCTCCTCCTCGTGCCCTGCCCCTTGCCCCCCTCCTCCCAGCTGCCCCGAATAGATTGTGGCCCTAATGTGCCTAATGCGTGGAGATGGCTCATGCCGGTTTCCTCTGCCCCCCCCCCAAGAGAAAACGACGTACTTGCAGCGGGCCTCGAAGGAGGGGGGGAGGCAGCGTGGAGGAGGGCGAGGAGGGGAGGGCGAGGAGGAGGGCGAGGAAAACGATATTGTTGTGTTTTTTAGGGCCTAGGGCCATCGCCCCAGTAGCTATAGCACAGAACCCAGATTCTTAGCATCAGGCGGGTGCGCATCGACGTTGGCGTCGGCGAGGGCCCGCTTTCGTGGTACAAGTTTGCAGATGCAGCGAGAAATAGTGGTTTCGTTTGGAATGCGTCGTCCATGCGACTGGTCGACAGCCTTCATGATTCCCGCACTCTGCCAGAGGTGGAAGGCCTGAACAGACAAGCCTTGTGGGACAACTACTTGGCTTTTCTACAGCCGAGCAAGCGCGGCAAAATCACTGGCAGAGTTGCCGCGCGGCAGTTTTACACACTGTGTGGGCCACTTCAGCTGCTGCGACCTGCCCGACGTTAGGGGCGGCTGCGGCCCAGGTGGCGGCGACGGTGGCGGCAAAGGTCAACGTGGGTGCCGCTCATGCACGCACAGGTTCCTCTGCAGATCCCCTAGGGCACGGTCAGGGTGGGATTGGAAGGGATGGAAGGAGGTGAGCAGGATGAGGAGATGAGGAGGAGGTGACCCTCTACTAATCCACCTGACCCTTTCCCATCATGGCACTCTACGGGGGCCCTGAGGAGGGCTCTGGGCAGTTTTGTGGGCGGCGCCTGAGTTCTTAGTTCTCAGGCGACGCCGACGACGACCATGGCCATCCTGGAGGGAATGGCCGTGGCGACCGCGAGCTGTCTGCCATAGACGGCGACGGTCAGGTCGAGATGAGCGCCCAAGAGCATGCTGAATCCAGGATGATTTCGGAATATTTGTCGAGCTCGCTTGAGCCCTTGAGCCCCATATTTACATCACGAAAGAGGTGACAGTGGACGGCGTCAAACGGTTGCTCCTTTTCCAGTGCTTACACTTCGGCGAGAGGAAGAAATTCATCCAGTCATATCAGGACAGGAGGGGTTTCAGCAGGGGTACTGACGTCACTGTGCAGTTTATGGAGGTCTGGGGAGGAGGTGGCGCTGCTGCCACGTCCAACAGTATTGACGTCTTTGCTGTGGAGGTCCCCTGCGTTCTGCCATTGGTATCCCTCGCTGATGGGCTTGGTGTCGGGCCTCGGAACGCCATGCTCCGATGGGACAGCGCTCCTCCCGAACATGAGGGATGTCTAGTCATGTGCAACCCAACGGAGCTGCTCCCAAGAGAACTCAAGCAGTCGAGTCCTGTCGTGCCTGTACTGGCCCTCCTCGATCACCTGAAAGAGGAAAGTTACGACGGGGTGGGCAGGATACGGATCCACGTGCCTTGTGGACCCACGCACTACGATAACAGACGTATCCAGAGCAAGTACTTGAAGTGCGCCATCGGGCAGGCTGACATTTTTCAAGAAAGGCGTTATATTGTTCGAGGCGACGGCGACAGCCGCCTGGTTCAAGCTGTTGCAGGCGAGCCCTGAGCCAATCGAGGCTGGTCTCTCATCGCAGGAGTGCCAAACCAGTTGCGAGAGCTGACAGGTCTGACCCCTGGTTCTGCATTGGACGTGCCAGCGCCCCTCCCGCCGCCGCCCGCTGGTGTTCCACAGCCCACCATTGAGGACGTCGACGGAAGTGAGCCGTCTGAGCATGGCGGCCACGAGGGCGACGGCAAGCGCCCTTGCATCGGCGACGCAGGGCCTCATCCAGAGTCGCCGCCTCCTACTCCAGAGCCAGTCCATCCAGGACCTGCGCCACCAGGTTCAGAGCCGCCACCAGACGGTCATTCAGAGCCTCCTGATCCAATGCCAGCCCCTGCTCCTGGCGAGGCTGGTCCTGGCGCGGGCATCGACGGAGGGGGCGACGGCGACTTTGATGGCGAGGACGGTTTCGCCATCAGGATACCGAGGCTCTCGGAGGGCGTCGAGCCCAGGCACGTTGTGAAATACCGAGGGGATCGCGCGAGATGCGCAAACCCTCTGCATGCTAATTGCTCGTTGTATCGAAGCGCTCGCTTGGGCGTCGGCGTGCACGGGCCCCGAGCTTGCGCTCGGCGAGGGCTTCATTGGTGTTTGGCCTTTGAAGGCCTTCTCATGCAGCAGGGCTGAGCACGCAGCCTTGAAAAGGAAAATGACGGACGATGACGTCCGAGAGTATTCAGCTGCTCACCATAGGGAAAACATACGCTGCATCCCGCAGCGTGCAACTGGCAGCAACACTGAAACAGGAGGAGAACGGAGGAGGGGGGAGGAGGGAAAGAGGAAAGGGAAAGGGGAAACTAATGAAGACCCTCCTCCCTCCTCCGGCCTAAACACCATCCGCCTCCACGCGTCGCGCCCATGCGTTCTAAAACTATGTTTCCTTCTGGGGTCATCTTGGGTCCTCTCGTGGTCCTCTCGGGGGCTCGGGCACTCATACGGCCTCGTGTGGTCCTCTCGGGGGCTCGGGCTGCGGTCATCTTGGGTGCAGTGCATATTGGGCCGTCTGGGGCTGCAAAGGGCCCAGTGCGAGCAATCCAATGCAATGCTGCAATACATGCCGAAAGCACTAAAAGCAGAGCATCAACAAGGATAACACAAACCACAGGCAACGTAGACAGCATAAGACAGCACCAACGGCTGAGGAGAGCAATCCGAAAGAAACATCATAGACTATTATGCATAATGCATCTGTCACTCTCATGTGTATCAGTATGTTCGGCGGGCGTGAGGAGGTCATGATGGTACTCTCTCCTCCGAGCATTCCTCTTCGTTCTACTTCCCTGGCAGCATACGTAGAGCTAGTTGAAGGCTCGAGGCGAATTTATTTCGTTCATGGCGACTCCTGAGCCCCAGCCTCACTCAGAAGGGGCCTCGTTTACTATAACGATTAAGATTCCCGATCTTCAGAAAGAGTACGATTACGTCACTAGGATGCCCATGCTAGTCCAGTTGCGGCGCAAGGAAAGCGATGCCGACGGAAAGCGCGGCCCAGACCCAGCCCGTGGCCCTGCCTCGCCTAAGCGAGATCCTGCCGACCAATGCCCAGGACCAGTCAAGAGTACGGAATCCAAGGAGCAAGTCCGACTGATGGAGGTTCTCAGCGTGCTGGGTGATCTGCCGCAGTCACAGGCATCGTCGCCCGATTCAGCTGCTGGCCAACCTATTGTGCGCAAGTTCGGGTACATAGACAAAGGCGAGCCGTTCTCTGCAACCGTGCTGACCAACCCCATGCCCCCGCCGCAGACTCCCCCGCCTAAGAAGTTGAGGCAACTCGAGTCGCCCCAATGGCTGCAGTCGAAGAAGAAGAAGGTCAAGCCTTTCAAGCTGGTGGATGCCCAATCGTCAGCCGCGGGATCAGCAGACCAGCCCACAGCGCCGACCTTTGACTACCACGAGGCCCTCCACGAGGCCGTCCTCAGGGATATCGTCGGTACGGGGGCGACGTGCTCAAGCAGCGGGTCGAAGGCCAAGTTCGACGACTGTATCGACCTCAGCCAGGAGACCCAGGCCATTTACCCAGAGGATTCGTGTCGTGCTGCCAGCCAGGATGCGTGCGAGCTCGCCCTCGAGGATGGGACTCAGCCTCAGTTTTAGGCGCAGCGGCCACGAGCGAGTTGATTAGTCGCCATGTGTTTTTTTGTCGGGTGCTAATGGCATAGATTGACTATGCGGGCGCATTTGGGATATGTTGCATTGCGTCTCAAGTTTCACTGCAGCTCAGACCGTTGGAAGGCTGTTGCGTCGATATTCATGGTACTAGGCGGCAGTAGCATAAACATAAGCTGCAAACAATCAGCAAACACATCAACATACACATACACCTAACCATACGAAATCGCCAAAACACCACCATACGCATGCACATGCCCAGCGTCATAACCATAAGCGTCACCATGAACTTAAACACATGTCTCGGCATACGCGGAGCCATAGGCATGACAATCAGCACAGGCACAGGACATAAGCATAACCAGAAGCATCAGGGAGCATTTCGAGTGGCAGGACCCCAAGGAAGAGCTATGGTAGCCGCTCTGGCCGATATCAAATAATCAGGCGCACGATGAGTTTGATTTGGCTAACTAATGCAAGTATGAATCGTTGTACTCAAAAGTGGATGTCAACAACATGTCTCCATGTCCTCGATGCTCCTTCAACGGGCCTCCAATATCCAAAGCCTTCGGCTCTGGGCCCTTGCCCAACCGCCAGACCCAAGATCAATGTGAGGGGCGTGCCGAACTGTGCAGCCTACCGTGGGCGCGCACACATTACCAACTGCCCCCCCCCGCACACACACACATACACACGCACACACACACGCAGCATATGCACGACCACGCACGTGGTTTCAAATGCGCGATCGAATCATCATGGTCCGACGGCCTTGGGCCTTGGTATGGAATGGAATCCCCAAGGTTTCCTGTTCTGGTAGTAGACATGATCTCAATGTGAACCATTGGGCCCCAGCGGGGCCCTGCCGATCACGCTGCCTATCCCTAATTTGACCCGACGCTGCAGACAACTATGCGTTTATTGCGAACTGGAGTTCGGGAGCGACCAGGCAAGAGAGGTCAAATCGTTGGCAGGGTCAGGGGCTGCAGCCAAGATTTAGGATTATTGCTCCAGGGCCCTTGAGGTTCACGCAGGTCCAGCCCGCCCAACTGGGCCCAACCGACTCGACCCCCGAATAAATCATGACACCAAACCGCTAAAAAAGCACATTGCAACACAGCAAAACCACATGCACCATAGCAAAACCACAATTCTTTACAGTTGCAGGAAGGCAGATGAAACCAGATGAAACCAGATGAAACCGGTTTCATCACCTCCAGTTTTTAGATGAAACCAGAAAAAACCAGATGAAACCGGTTTCATCACCTCCCGTTTTTAGATGAAACCAGATGAAACCAGATGAAACCAGTTTCAACAATTCCAGTTTTTGAGATGAAACCAGATGAAACCAGATGAAACCGGTTTCATCACCTCCCGTTTTTAGATGAAACCAGATGGAACCGGTTTCATCACCTCCAGTTTTTAGATGAAACCAGAAAAAACCAGATGAAACCGGTTTCAACACCCCTCTGGTCTTAGGCTGACTGAGCTGAACCAAAATGATGCACATGAAGCGCTTCTGGGTCGTGGACTGATGTGAACACAGGAACAAGTTTCAGGAACGCTTGTTTTCGTGTGTCCGTGGTCTCTGAGGGCGCCTTTGTCTTGTCTTTGTGGTCGCTTCGGGCCGCGTCCTGCGTGACACGGGCGCAGGGGTTTGTCTGACAAGGGTTTTTTTGTTGACGCCCCACCAGGTAAGCCCAATTCCCTGTGGACCCCCCCCCTCGTGGAAAAGGCCGAGAGTATTGGGCAAGGCTGAGATGTTGACGGCGGGCCACTACGGCCGCGATTCCTGTTGACGGCGGGCCACTAAGGTCGAGGCGTGGACGGGGGTGTCTGGCCTGTCCCCTATTTGGCCCCCAACCCCCTCCCCGCCTCTGAGGAGCACTCGCTTGCCAGATGGTATAGTGATTTGTCACACTCCGACGTCGCATATCATTGCATTCGCAGCCATTTGACGGCTCCTGTGGGGCCGCGCTCAGGCCGAGGACACCAGGAGCTCCTGGCAGGGGAGCTCGCCAGACCCACAGCCCGACCGCCCTCCGGGCTCTCGACCATGTCGCGAGCGAGTTCCATCGGAGATGAGTTTTCCTTGACGGCGGACGCCGACGACATGTGCGGCATGGAGCTCATGTGCCACCTGTGTACGGCGTATGACCAACAAACCAACCTCCCATACCGCCTCCTCGGCTTCCACTTCCACGCGAAGTGCATGGCAGGTTTCCGAGCCAAGTGCAGGGCCATGTCTAAGGAGCAGAAGGACGAGGACAGAGCCATGATGAAGGACCGTCCAGAAGAGTGGCGTGCTGACACCATGCCGTGGACGACTGGGGACCGCTCTAAGGCGAGGGCCGATGTCAAGAAGAAGTTCGCCACCCTTGTGAAGGATGCTGACTACTCGAAGAGCGGGGAGCGCGATGAGTATCTCACGATGGCGTTGGAGCCGCTCGTCAACTACTGGCACTTCTGGCTAAAGAGGTCCAGGGAGGAGTCCGAGGCAGAGTTCAACAGGCTCCTGGGCATCCAGGGGGACACGTACACGAGGAAGGTCGACGGAAAGGTCGAGAGGAGGGTTCGCATTCAATCGGCGGTGTCCAGCGACTTCACGGAGACAGGCAAGCTGCATGAGGACAGCGTGAGGAAGGAGGAGGAGCTGGACGAGTTTGCCCACGCTTCCGAGCAGATCAAACGCCGCCGCTTGACTTCGAAATCATCGGCGCCGTCATTGACGTCCTCGGGGGCCCTGCCAGCAGGGGATGTGCAGCGGGAGCCTCCACCGTCCAGGCAGCCTGAGTCCGATGCTGGGCGGTCGTGCCGAACCATGTCTGATGAGGGTGTCGACTCGGCGTCTGCGGCGCTGGCCAAGGGAAAGGCGGCGGCCACGCCGACGAAGCGGGATGGTGACGCAGCCACGAGTGCGGAGTTCCGCAAGCCCGTCGCCGACTATTCTAAGTTGTCGCCGCTGGAGATGTCCAAGCGCAGAGACAGCTGGTCGACGGAGCTCGCCGACCTACCCAGTGAGTTCGCTGGGCCCAAGGGCTATAAGGCGAAGATCCAAAAGCTCGCGCTGATGATCCCTCCGACCGCGATCGAGGAGTTGGAGCTCAACCCCCAAGGCCTGCTCCAGGAGATCACGTCCTTCTTGTCGGAGAGCGCTGCGGCCCAGAAGGCGATTCAGAATTGCAAGGTCGACAGGCTCCAGAAGCTCGAGGCCGATGCGAGGGCGCTGCAGGAGAAGCATGACGCCTTGCTGCCCAAGTGCGAGTAGCCCTGGGCTTCAGACCAGCCCAACCCATCCACCCACATATAGGCATACCCTTTCTCCCCCTCATGTACCATATGGGCTTCCCCACCTCCTCCGTGGAGGATTGGCTGGAGATGACGAGGCCCATCTGTTATATGCTACTCCAGAGGTCTATGGTCGACGCGCTCAGCTACGAGTGCAACAAGGCGAAGGCGGCCAAACGCACCGAGTACCTGTCACAGCACCACCAGACCAAGAAGTATTCCAACCAACTCACAGCTGGAGGCCACGGAACAGAGTTCTCCAAGACGGTGAGTCCCTACATCCGTGCCCTGGCGGAGAACACCGTCAAGGACTCGGACAGGGTGCCGCTCGAGGTGAAGGGTGCCATTGACATCCAGATTGTGCACTTCCTCGACGACGGCTTCAGCAAAGAGGCACTGCTTCGGCCTCAACGGGATGACCCAACGAACGGATGTATCAGATGTGTTGTGTTGCGTGCGTGCGTGCGTGCGTGCGTGCGCGTGTGTGTGTGTGTGTGTGTGTGTGTGTGTGTGCGTACGTGCGTGCGTGTGTGCGTGTGTGTATGTACGTGTGTGTGTTGGCTGTAGGTGTGCATACGTCCTATTATGGCTAGAAGAGCGTATGCATGTAGAGTACGTTCGTACTTGTGGGCCTCTAGCCTAGTTATTGTTGTATGTGCCTTGTATGCATGTAGCTGGTGATGCCACGCATTTGCGTAGTCACATCTGCACGGTTAGTGGTATGTGTCTACATAACATTGTTAACATGCATGTGTGCGCGTAGCCTAAAACATGTATACATACCAAGAACACGCATCAACATGTACATGGGCATATGTACGTCCTACAAGTACACATGACACTATTGCCAATGCTGCTTGCGAAGGCTGCGTTTTCGGCATATTAAAAAATCTACGGACATCGGGTGGACGTTTGCGTACTACGCTATTAGCATGTGACGTTCTACCTCTCATTATATCAGAGAGCCGCTTGGCCCTACATTTATGAGCGTACTGACGTCGTCCTATGAGGACCACAAAGACGCAGCAACAACCACATCACAGGACGACCACACACAACTGTACATACACATTCGTGGTAGTAGCGTTCGTGCCCGTACTACAACGTGGTTCACGTGTAAACAACCACGTGTTTCTTCAACAAACCAAAACATTCTTTTTTTGACATATTTGATGGCCACCTATTGGTGTATAGCGCGTCTATGTTTTTTCGATGTTGCTTATGTTCTATGTCTCGCGTCCTTTTGCTATGTCGTCTCTCGATCCCCGCTTAGTTTCTGGACTGCCCGCGGCGTACCTGCGTGTGAATTGTGTGCGGGTGTGCTCGCGCGCTTGCACGCGCGTGCGCGCGTAATCTTTGCGACGCCATTGGGCCACTGGGCGTGCTCCGGTTGCCCAGCTCACGGCGTCCCGCGTGCGATTGTTTGTGGCCGCCTGGGTTTGCAATGGGGCGCGCGCCGACTGTTTCCTGGGCTGGGGCGGGAGGGCGGGGTGAAATGCGGGGGCGCGAGGGCGCCGGGCCCATCCCCCTCTTCTTCCCTCCTCTTGCGTCTTCAACTTCGCTGACTCGCTATCCCCCCCCCCTCTTCGGCGCGCCCGTTCCGCTTCCCTCCCCCACCCCCTCCCCCCCTCGCGCCCTCTCCCCCCTCCCTTTTCCTTGTCCGCCGTTGTGTGTTTTCGCGCTTGGTTCGCTGTTCGTGCGCTTGGGGTCCCCATGGTGTTGCGCGTCTTGCTCCCCTGCCGCTTCGCGCAGGAAGTGGGCTGGTGTTTGGGCGCCAAACAGACGCGGGGGCGCGGGGCAAGCATTGCGGGGCCAAGTCAGGGGCGCGCCCAGGGCAGGCAATTTGTTGGGCGCGCCCTGCAGCGCCTTTTCCATCGCGGAGGGCTCGCGCGAAGGGTGGCCCCGCCACCCTCTGTGGCAAAGGGGCGGGGGGCGCCGTGGACTTCGCCGCGATCGCTATCATGCGCGCGGGGAAGAGCGCCTCCCAGCCCGTGAGGGATCTGTCCTCGGGCGCGACGGCCCGTGGCGATCGCGCCCCTTGTCGCGGCCTTTCTCGGGGTCTCAGGCGGCGCCTGCGAGGACGGGGCGTGGTTCGTGCGCGGGGCCAGCGCCCAAGACCTTGCCGCCGTGGCCACTGTCGCCACTCGCCGCGCCGACGCCCTTGCCCGACGCCGAGCCCATCGTGGTCACTCGGCTTGCCCAAACACCAGCGCGTCTTCGAGATTGACGACGACTTGGAAGGCATTGCTGGGCAACTTTTCCCGCCGCCGAGGCGGGCGGCGGGGCGCGCGCGCGTTTGGCGCCGAAGTCGCCGCGGCCACGGGTTCCGCAGAGCCGCGCGCAGTTTCAGGGGGGCGGCAACCGCGGACGGGGAGATGCCCGCTGCGAGACCCCAAGGGCCCCGTGGCGGAGACGCGCGTTCCTTGGCGGGACGCCCAGCGACGACGTTCAATTAATTTGCACCGCGGCCTTGGCGCGGAGAGTCACCGCGTGGCTGCCTCGGGGTCGCCCCGACAAGCGGTGCGGGCGCGATTCAGATAGGGCGCCCGAGGAGCTCCTGGCGCACCAGACCTCCAGGAGCACGGCGCCGAAGAATGCAAGAGCAGCGCGCTTGCGGATGCGGGTGCCGCCAAGGCAAGCGCGGATCCTGGGGCGTCGTTCCGCGGGCGAAATACGCGCGCGACGCGCAGTCCGCCCTTCCGCTGGGTCGGGCCTCCGACGTGCGCTCATGCGTTTCACGGTGCATTGGGGCGCATCGATGCTTCCCCCTGGCGCCAGGTCAAGCGGTTCCCAAGGGTGCCCCAGACCCATTGGTGCGGGGCCGCATGGGGGCAGTGGCAGACGCGACTGGGTCTCCGCCCGACATGGCCAAGAAACTTGACAAGCTTCAGGTCGGGATTGCGTGGGGAGATCGGTTGAACGAACCCGCCCCCGATCCAAGGCAGGAGCACGCCTGCGCCCCATCGGTTTCCGCCGTCGGCGCGGTTGCGCGGGCGGCCAACTGCGCGACCAAGCGCATGGACTGGACCAGGCGGGACAGTTGCCTGGAGGTGCTGAACCTCCCAAGGGCTTGCGGCGGCGTCCGCTGCCTCATCGACGAGCGGCTCGCAGTCGGCGCCGCGAGGAACCAGCTGGCCAGGCCCGAAAGCGACGCCCAGAGGCTCAGCGACGCCCCGCCCTGCGCGAACGACTTTAGCGCGCCGCCGCGCCACCGATTTTTCTTCCTCTGGCTCTCCGTCTTCATCTCCGCTTCAGAGTGTCCGAGTTCCCCCGCCCCGCCTTCCCCTGGCTTTTCGCCGTTGGCTTGTACTTCGTCTTCCTGGGGCCCCATCTGCCCCCCCTTGCTCTCCCGTTGCCGAGCTCCTGCGCTAGTTTCCTGCCCCGTGGCCGTTGCTTCCAACCCCGCGCTTGCGTGTCTCCGCGCGCGCCCCCATCCGCTCCCGCGCGAAGGGCCACTCGCTGCGAGTCTGGGCGGCGGCCGCGGCCGCGGGCCGCCGCCGCTCGCCGCCGCGCGCAAAGGGCCCGCGCGGCGGAACGCAGATGACGAGGTCGGAGGAAAGGGGGTTGGAGCGGGTGGGTCATCTGGGCGCTGGAGTACGGCAGGGCGCACGTGTCAGCCAAAGGGCGCTGGAAGACTCCACTGGGCGCTGGGGTAACCCACGGGCCCACGGGGGGGCTGGGGCACACAGCGGGGTGCTGGGATTCACAAGAGGCGGGGGCACCCTCGGGGTGTCAGACTAACCCGCGGGGTGCTGGGGCCGCCCGCGGGGCGCTGAAGTAACCCGCGCGGCGCTGGTAAGACGTCGCGGACAAAGAAGGGGAGGACGGGGGAGGAGGAGGAGGAGGAGGAGGAGGAGAAAGAGGAGGAGGAGGAGGAGGAGGAGGAGGAGGAGGAGGAGAAAGATGAGGAGGAGGACTGAGGAGACAGTGCGCCTGCCTGTCTGCTCGAGTCTGGGCGTCTGCTCTGCATAATTCATGGTATCGCTGTCTACTGTATTTGCTTGCGTGTGCACAGTGCGTTGTTGATGTGTCTGCGTGCGTGGTACAGTATGGTGTAGCTGTACCTATGTTTGCGCTCGGCTATGTCACCATGTCTGTACATGTCCTAAGGGTGCGTGGTTCGTCGTGGACATCTAGGTGCGCGTGTGTGCGGGTGTCTGCGCGTGCAGGGTCCGCGTGAACTTTTAGCGCGCATGCGCGTACACACTCATGCATCGTCGTGTGTGTGTGTCTCCGTTTCAACGCGCTGCGTTCCTGCTGGGCCCTTCATGGTTTCCTGAAGCCCGTTGTCATGCAACCGTGCCCCATTGCAGAACCCAGGGAACCCGCTGCCGTGCCGAAAGGACCCATTGTCATGCCCCAGGATGTGTTGCACTGCGCGCCCAAATAACCGACAGGCCTATGACAGCAACCACCAAAATGAACCCACGGGCGTGCCCCAGGGACCCTAATGATGTATGCGCGTATATGGCATAACGGATTATGTATGTTCATTTATGTGTACACCATAAAACTATACTTCTGTGTTTGACGCTGCTGTAATGTAGCTGTGCGTTATGCTAGGGGTACATGTTGGGTCCATACAGCCTGCTGCTATTTACTAATATTCGGAGTACGTGTACTCACTATGCACATACGTACACACGTCGTGTGCTAGTTCACTATGGGACATATCATACCAGAAGTACGACACCGCACGCAAAAACTGACACTTGCGTCACTTTTTTTGTCATAGATTCAATGTGTGGTGCTCACATGGAACACACGTAATGTGTGATGCGTGGCGTGTAATGCTGCATTCGGATTACGTGTGTGCCGCGTCTGTATCAAGTGTTAGGTTGATGTCATCGTACCTGTACAATGTATACCCATGTTACTTAAACATGTACTACCTAGCAACGCATGCCAGGTGCAATACGCTGTGTGTGTGTGTTGTGTGCGTGTGTGGTATGTGCGTGTGTGTGCCCATCACGGTCGTTCCGGGTAAGGCAACTCTCGAGGGAGAGGGAACACGGTGGGTCTTCGAGCCCAAGGGAGGAAGGGGGAAAAGGAGGGGGGACAGTGGACGGGACTAGATAATTCGAACGAGGAGGTTGGGAACGTGTAGGAGGAGGAGGAGGAGGAGGAGGGGGGGGGGAACGACAGAAGATAGGATTGACCCGTGCACTACAGATGGGGCAGGGAAGGAGGCGGACGAGGAGGAGGAGGAGGAAAACAGACAAAAGGGCAACGCAGTAGTGCAATAATCGACGACCCCGCCTCCCCATTTCTTTGTTGCCCGTGGCCCCGCACTTCGTGCGTTCCGGTGTGCCTGCAGGTTGCCGCTTTCCAGTCCAAGTGCCACAAGCATGTCTCCGAACGCTTGCAGGAGGCAAGCGACCACGCGGCCGCCAAGAAATGGACAGGCTGCATGGCGAAGGTCGACGGCCGCGTGGAGGGTGATCATGTGTTCACGGACGCAATCGACTGTTGTGATGCTGCGGCGTCTCCTTGGCTAGCGATCCTGCTGCGCGGTGCGTTCAAGGAGCTGCGCTCGTGCGTGTCCCTGCCTGGAGTGGGGCATGTGTTGCAGGCCTTGTCCGAGGATCTCTTCTTTTTGGCGCTCCCGATCGACAATATCCTCGCCACGGGGGTGTCTCTCGGCGACCTGACTGCGTTCATGGAGACGGCAGAGGCGGCGAAACTGGTGAGAGATGCTGGGATCGTCCAGAAACTGAAGCCCAAGCAGTGCGTCTACGTTCCATGGGGTTGGTTGTTCATGCCATTCCACGTGAACGTGGAGAAGGCCAAGAAGGTGGAGCCTACAGAGTTTGCGGGGATCTGGATGCAGCCCTACTGGAACGTTGACGCCATGAAGATTGCCCCAAAGAATGTTCTGGAGGCGGTCCTGAACTACAACGTGGAGGTGCTCACGAGGACAGGGTTGCAACACATTTCGCAACCCTCATCGTTATTTGATCGTCCATGCCAATACTCAGTATTGGGATGGATGCTCAAGTAACGCCCTTCCCCATCCTCCACATCCCCAGGAAGATGGGCCAGGATATGTATGCTGAGCGCCGCGTGTATTTCATCGAGTTCATGAAGGAGATTGCCTCTCCGCAGCAGTCCGCCGCGTCCATGGCCGCGGCGGAGGGCAGCTAGGGCACCGCCCCTTGCACTGGCCGAGGGTAGGATGACCCCGAGGAGAACGGGGAGTGAAGGAGGAAGGATGATCACGATGACGACGACCGACGACGATGACGACGGTGACAAAGATGAGGATGGATGTTGCAGGAGGATGAACATAATCGATGTCGGTCAGAGCTCGGCTCGACTCGACGCTGGGTGATTCCAGTATTGCTCGGCTTGCGCTGCTCTGGCAGCCGTTGGGACGCCACGCCCGTGTCACTGGCCTCTCGATCGCAATGACGGTCGCGGAGGCGAGTATATTCAAGATAGGGATGGAGGACGTGGGCATAAGGCCTGAACGACGTCCGAGGAGGAGGTAGGGGAGGGGAGAGGACGGCGACGGTGGGAGGGGGAGGACATGAACGATTGGGGAGGAGGTAGGACCTAGGAAAGTATCACTAAGGACGCGTGGAGATGGGTCTCATCCTCTCTATCCTACACTGGTGTCAAGCTCCGACCGTGGCGCCATCCTGTTTAAGAGATCTGATGACCATCGTAATCACCAGATCCACCATCATCATCATAATCATTACCATCAATCTCATCATTATGATGTTAGCACCTCATCATCATCAATACCATTACATTGACTGGTACATCTCGATCTCCATCAATATCATGATCATCATCGCGTCGCTCACACACACCATGACGGTGATGAGCATCCGCAATCGCCATCACCTCCATCATTTTCAGCATCGCCTACACTATTCCACATCATCATCACATCAGCATCACTAGCACCATCCGCGACCGATACACCCCGATCAATCACGATGACTATGATCACGGTGGAGGGCAGAGGATGCACGATGTAACCTGCATACGAGTATGCAGTGCTTTCGCCAGCCATCGAATGGCACGCTTCGGTCCATGATGCGTGGTTTTTGTGGACTGTGATGTCAATGCGCTGGGGAGCGCGTGTTGCCACCTAGGTTTGAGAATGAAAGATCGTGAGCATTGTGCCAGTTTGATATCTGCACTGCATCGCCGTTTCCCTTTTGCCCGCACCCCCCGGGCCCGCGTCCCACTTTGTACGGGACGCAATAGTCGGCATACGGATGGTCACGGAGGAGTGGAGGATCAGGGGAGGGACGAAGATGCGTAAAAGTAAGATGTGGATGACGGGATGATGGATGGATGGATGGATGGGTGATTGAGGGTAAACGGGGGAGGATCAGTTAGTAATTCGGAGGGTGCGGCAACGAGGAGACAGGACACATGACGCGAGATATATATACTGAGGGATATGCGAGAAATGGGGGTTGGAGTTGACACTATAAGAACACATTGAATGATAATGATGGTGATCAAGATGAGCCAATGGGGGATGGAGGATGGCTAGTCAGATGATGGGTAACACCGAGAGTACCTGCTGGATAAGATTCGGAAGATGAAAATGCGGAGGGTCAGTGAGAGGGAGGACGATGGGGGTGGCGGAGGATTGAGAGGAGGAGGAGGAATAACGAGCGTCTGTCACTGCAATGTTCGGCCGCCGCTGCAGATCCGTGCGGGAGATTCGCTGATCCAGGGTCCATCAGGAGGCGCGCTGCACATTCTACCTGTGAAGTTCAGAGGAAGCCTACGCTGGTCAAACCGATATGGATTCGCAGACGAGTTAGTAACGCCTATCACGGTGTGTTATCGTGTAAATCAATGCGGTGTGCAGGACTAGAGTTGATGAAATGGCATGTTTTCTTGTTGACGGCGCCCCCCCCCCACACCAACACGTGTTGACGTGACGGGCCATCACGTCAACACGTGTTGATGTGAGGGGCCTTCACGTCAACACGTGTTGATGTGAAAGCTCTTCGCGTCAACATGTGTTGGTGTGCACGTGCTAAGCGTCCACTTGTGTGGCGGGTGTGTTGGGGCTGGTTGCCGCGTGGGGTGTCCGCCAGCCCTTGCCTTACTAGTCCCGACCGCACCCGTCCCACCACCCCAGTTGGGGACATGCCCCTCGTGACTCGAAGGGAGCAGCCTACATCCCCATGTGGAGGGGGGGTAAATCGGACAACTGGGCCAAGGCCCCGCCAGTGGGGAGACAGTCACCGCACATAGTATGGACGAAAACCTTTTCAAGGCTACCCTTGCATCCTTCCCCTTCAACCCATCCTTGGCTGCGCTCGCTGACCGCGTCCCGCTCGCAAAGTGTCGGCATGGCCTTCCAAGGCCCATGCATCCTTGTCGTCCGTCCTTCTTATACGGGTTGAATGCCCGGACCCCCGACGTTCTGATTTTGTCCACCACGTCGACCCCCAGAGGTCTGGACACCTTCCCTGGGACCAGTGTTTCATCCTGAGTCGTTCGTTGGCGGTCCCGAAGCCCGGTGAGGGCCCCTGGATGCCGACAACAGCGACAAGCTTCCCGTCGTGATTTCTGTCACAGCGCGAGGGGGTCTGGGTGAATGAAATGCTTCTCACAGGCCAGCGATGGCCCGGCGGCGCTCGCGGCGGACCACCCTGGGCGCGAGTACCATTGGGGAGGGGGGAGAGCTGGGGGGGGGGCAGCGAGGGCTGCAGAAAATTGGCCCCCGAGGGGGCCCCTGAAGGTGCCATCCCAGAATCGGGGGCGGAAAAGAGGGGGGTGACGACTAGGGGGGGGGATCTCATGGCGGGGGCCATGCTATCTCCCTATAGATTTCAGGGCGCCTCTTCTTGTTTCATGACGTCCCTGGCCCCCCCGCTGGGCCGCGCACATGGCGCCCGTCATGATTTGCACGCGCCCCTTTTGGGCACCCCCCTCTTGGTCGCTCCCGACAGAAGGGGGCCTGCAGGGCCCGAAAAGGGCACCTTCCGTCTCTCCCCATGCCTTCATTCGCGCCCAGCCCACCGCCTGCACCCTTGCAAGTGCCTGGTGTGCTCGTGCTGCGCCCGGCGCGTCGGGGCGGACGAGTGGCCGCAGTGCCCGCTCTGCGACGCGCCCGTGCGGTGGATGGCCAACGAGCGGGCCGTGCTGGCGAAGGGCGGCTCCCGCGTGGCGCAGGCGTCAGGGGAGGCCAAACGTACCCCCGAGCAGGCGAACCCTAGGATCCTGGCGTTGCAATTTTTCCGAACCGGGCGTTCTCGCATTCTGTTCGGGCCCCGGGACCCCCACAGATGGATCCGGTTTTGAAGATGATGCACAAGGATGGGTCTAGGGCTCCTGACGTGTTTTTGTGCTTACATAGATGTGTGTACATATAACGGTGTTGCATGTTTTCGCTACGTCGGATCTCAGGGTACGCCCCGTCCTGAGAGATTCACGCTGCTCCCGCGTGGCGCAGGCGTTAGGGGAGGCCAAACCTAGACCCCGCTCGCGTCGTAAAACAAACACGGGTGGGAGGTATTTGGCCATTCTCGGCGTCAGGGGGCCTTCGCCGAGGGCTCCAGGACCGTCAAACAACCACTCGGGATGAGAAGCTGGTCCCGGGGAAGGGGTCCAGACCTTTGGCGGTCGACGTTGCAAGCGAACGGCACGACGTCGGGGGTCTGGGAACATACCCCAGAACAGGCGCGCCCTGGACTCATACGCCCCATCCTAAGAAGCTCCACGGTGCTCCAGGGCCAGGCTCTGCTGCCCGGCGATGCAGGAGGTGTAGGAGGGGGGAAGCAGGCAGACGACGGCGACGAACGAAGGAGGGGAGGGAAGAGGAGGAGGAGGAGGAGGAGGAGGAGGAGGAGGAGGAGGACGAGGAGAAGGAGCCTCGAATCCCTGAAGATTGGGAAGGAGGGGCTGGGGCTAGGCTTAGGTCGGGCATGCCCTCCTACAGGCGGAGGAGGATGATGAGGAGGAGGAGGAGGAAGAGGAGGAGGAGGAAGATGAGGAGGAGGAGGAGGAGGA
>CAUYUJ010007280.1:370000-375710 GCA_963575745.1 Prorocentrum cordatum | reverse complement strand
AGGAGTAGGAGGAGGAGGAGGAGGAGGAGGAGGAGGAGGAGGAGGAGGGGGAGGAGGCGGAGGTGGAGGCGGAGGCGGAGGCGGAGGCGGAGGCGGAGGCGGAGGCGGAGGTGGAGGAGGAGGCGGAGGAGGAGGCGTGGCTGAAGCCGTGGCCGCTTCGACACCTCTCGCTGGGGGTACGTCGAAGTGGGGCTTGTCCCACTACAGGAGGAAGTTTCAAATGTAGTCAAAACATGATCTGGGGACGATCTTTCTTTTTTTGTGTGTCCTTATCTGATTTGAAATATGTTTAGACCGTTTTTGATTGTTCCTCCAAAAGCCGCCTGTAGGGGGACACGCCCGACCTGAGGGCACGTCGTCCGGGGGCACTTATTCTTGGGCTTGCCCAGAGGCGGAGCCGGCACGGCGAAGCGGCGGCTACGGCGTGTGTGCCTCGCGGTAGCAGCCGAAAAGGGTCCGTCGTGCTCTTTCCACCCCCCCTCTTTCCCATCTTGCTCGGTGCGCTCCAGGCAGGGCCTCGCCTTCGAGAGGTTGGTTTGATGGTCTAAAGTTCTCCACCACCACTCCCATAGGTAGGACGGTGGTCGTTCTCCTCCTCCTCCCCCTCCTCCTCCTCGACCTCGACCTCCTCCCTCTCCTACATATGGTAGTGGTGGTGGAAACTCGGCCCATCGTGGTTTCTCTTCTTCGGCGGAAAGAGGCGAAAGTCTGGCTGGGGCCAGCGAATGCAACGCGAGGGCGGCTTCTGTGGCGGAGTTCACATTTTTGGATACAGGGTTTCCAGAGTCGGCCTCTTGTGTCCAGCGGCTCTTGTCCACATCGGCGCAGTCCAGGGACGAGCTGACGGTTGAAAGCAGCAACGGTGATCTAGGCTTGTAGGGTTGATCCAGGTCAAGGAATCACGCAGGGATCTTGCCACCATACGTGTTATAGCTCATCTACGTGTGTTATACCGCCATCCCTGCCGTCGGCTCACCCCTTACTGTGACATGAATGCTGGCCATGTGAATTGTGTTTCATCCGCTGGTTGAAAGTTTAAGTTCTCCTTGGTATCGCGTTCGGCTTTGTTTGCATGATGTTCACAGTGCGCTATATACGTAATCCCTCAGGTTTGCTGCAGTATCTACGTTTATATGTACACGTATATACATATATATATACATATATGCTTATGTACGTACGCACATGGCTTCAGCCCTATAGTCTCGCATATGCCAGGTTTGCACGTCCTGTGTTTTAGTTGTTCATGGCCATTGATTAAGATTGGCTCTTCGTTTCGCGTGGATAGGCTTTGATATCTGATGTTTGCGGCAGCCTTGAGTTAGTTTGTGTTCAGCTGTTACGCAACATTCGTTGCACATGAAGTAGTTGGCTTTGATATTGAACTTAGTTGGTTCGAGTGGATCGTTGCTGGCGGAGTTGGGCATACATGTTTACTGGACCTTGGACAGCTATACCTTCTGAAAAGCTTTGTCAGGCCGTCGACGCTACCGACTCACACGCTGCTCGAAGTGCGGCTTGCATTTTCCAGCAGGGGCGGACGTTGCATCTTGCGATGCAACTGTCGTTGGGCGGTGGAGAACGACCACTGTGTGCCACGCGGCAACTCCCTCGTGGTACCCCGTAGAAGCAGACTGCACAATTGCCCAACGCACTCACACCTGTCCGCGTTTCCGCCCCTGCCAGCTCGCCGGTCTAAAACTATTTCTGGTGCGCTCGCTTGAGGAGTCTGCTCTCGTTGGGGTGTCCGATCTCCTCTCCTCCAACAGCAAGCATCTGCCCAATGCACTCGCGCGTGGCTGCGCTGACGGCCGCACTCGGCCCGTGGAGCAGGGTGGACGCCTGGTGCCTCTCGAGGTGCCGGAGGCTCCTACGCCGCGCTCCTCTGGCGCGACCGACGCAGCCAGTCGACATGTTTGCATGCGATCGGGCTGGCACCGCGACGAGGCAGAGATCAGCGCTCTCGGCACATCCTGTGGAGCGCCCTTCTGAACGCCACGGGGGGGCCGCTTCGCGACGGGAAGTGCTTCCGGCGGCTGCCGTCGCCACGGGGCCCCGCGCGCGAGCTGGGCGATCTCGTCGGTGACGGTGGCGTCCACTGCACGTCGTCGGTCGCCACGCGCCGAGGCTGGCCCAGGCCCGCGGCTATCTCAGCGCAGGTACTCCGACCTGCTCCTCGATATCAGCAGTCGAGTGGGGGACCAGCAACACGTATGTGTATATATGCCTGTCTGTCTGTCTGTCTGTCTGTCTGTCTGTCTGTCTGTCTGTCTGTCTGTCTGTATGTATGTCTGTATGTATGTATGTATGTATGTATGTATGTATGTGTGTATCTACGTGTGTGAATCTAAACATATATATATATATATATATATATATATAGATATATATGTATGAGATGTATGTGTCTAGTGGCCTGGGTTCTGTGTTTGAGGCTTCTTGGATTTTCGTTGGGACCTCGTGGGGGTCCCCTCGGGGGTCTCTTGAAGTCAGTTTCGAGGCCTTCTGATGGCCTTTTGGGGGCCTGTTGGGGCCTCTTTTTGGGCCTCGAGGGGTCTCGTGGGGCCTCCTGGGGTCTTTTTTGGGCAGAAGGCTCGATCTGTCGGTTCGTGTTCCCCCTCTTGGGCCCCTCTTGGGGCAGTCTTGGGTCTCTCTTTGGTCGTCTTGGACGCCTCCTGTGGCGTTTTGGGGCCCTCTTGGGTTGCCTTTTTGGGGCACTCTTGGGGGTCTCTTTGGCCGTCTTGGAGCAGTCTTGGGGGCCTCTGGGGCCATCTCGGAGCATCGGAAGCTTGAAAACGCGAGAAAGCGAAACACATTGCAAACCACAAGAAATAGAATTGATGTTTACATCTTGGGGCCCTCTTGGAGGTCCTCTTGGAGCGCTCTAGGGGCTTCTGTGGGGCCTCTTGGGTAGCCTTGGGGCCATCTTGGGCGTCTTGGAGCGCTCTGGGGCCGTCCTGGAGTCCTCTCGGACCCTCTTGGGCGCTTCTCTGGGCCCTCTTGGCCAGTTCGAGGCACTTGGGGCGAATAAAGCATGAGCAGCGAGCGCGCGTGCTCTGAGTCAAATTTGCAGAGCGGCGCTCTGCGAACGAGAGGAGGAGCAGTGAACGCGCACATGCTCTGAGGCCACTTAGCAGAGCGGCACTCTGCGAATCAGAGCCCGAGCAGGATGGGGAACCCTGCTTTGAAGCCACATAGCAGAGCAGTGCTCTGCTAATGAGGGGAGGAGCAGCGAGTGCGTATGCTTTCAGGCAAATTAGCAGAGCGCCGCTCTGCTGATCGGAGCCCGAGCAGTCCGAGAATGTTGGCCCCCAGCCCCCAGAATGTCAGAGTACAGCACTCGGGGCAGAGAGCACCTGCGAGCCTGGGGGGAACACTCCCCTCGCGCCTCGCGGCACGGCGGCGGACATGTATGTACATGTGCGTGTGTGTGTGTCTCTGGGACCGCGCCCCCTGCTCCAGTCCATGGCGTACCTTGTCCTGTGCAAGATCTTCGGCACCGCCTGTATTCTGAGCCCTCCGGCCGCCTGAGGCCCCGCCCGCCCGCGCCCTGTCTCCCCAACTAGTGTTTTGCGCGCCCCGCCTTGCTCTTAACCGGAAGAGGCCCGCTCCCGACCCGCAGACCCAAAAAAGTGTGCGCGTGTGTGTGTGTGTGTGTGTGTGTGTGTGTGAGTTGGGGGCGATCCCGCGTGCGTTCCCGCGCGCGTTCCCCGCGCATGCTTGCGCGCGTGCGCTCCCTGCTCCGCACGGTGTGGCCTGCCTCGGCCATCGCGCGAGGCCCTTCGAGCCCGCGCCTGCCCGGGGCACCCGTCGCTTCGCCGCCCTGTCGCCCTCCGTGCCGCGGGGGCGCAGCGCGCGCGCGCGGTGGCGTCAACGGCCACGCGGGCTCCGAAGGCCTGCGGCGAAGCCAACGGGAAACAAACACACAACAAGCACACAAACATACAAAAACACACACACACACTTTTTTTTTGTGTGTGTGTGTGTGTGTGTTTTTTTTTTGTGTGTGTGTGTGTGTGTTTTGTGTGGTTTGTTGTGTTTTTCCCACGATCTCGTGGGCCGGGCCAGCCCCGCCGCGCGGCGTGGGAGCTGCACGGCCCGCCAGCATTCAGGCGTCGTCCTTCCGCTCGCCTCAGTCCTCATCCCCGTCTTCTCCCACCCCCTCCGTTTCCCCCTCGTCATCCCCCGTCCCCTCACGAGGCGCGGGTCCGTGGATAGCTGATTTCCTCAAGGGCAAATGGTACGACCAACGCAGTCCTCCTACTGACCAGCCGCCAGGGCGCGGCGAGTGGTAAGTTGGCACTCGAAGCATTCAGGCCGATGTTCTAGGGCGTACGCTTTCAGGAGGCTCGCTTTGGAGCTGTTTCGTCTTTTTGACTGCACCGTCGATGGGTCCTTATGCGTACCCCCCTCCCTTTTCATCAATATCCACTCACGCGTTCTCTTCTCTCTTTGCTTCTTCTTTCTCCCCCCTTCGTTGCCCATCATCTTCTTCTTCTTCTCGGAGGTTGTGGGGGGGGGAGGGGGGCGAAGAGGCAAGAGGAGCCTGACAAGGACACGGACCGAAGCGAGGGCGAGCAGGATCACAGGAGGAGGAGGAGGAGGAGGAGGAGGAGGAGGAGGAGGACCACGAGGCGGACAGGGGGACACGGCACAGGCCGAGGCGCTCGATTTCGGTCACACGTAGCAGGAGGTAGAGGACCAGGTTCGGCGGCGAGCGAGGGGGGGAAGTGAGAAGGAGAAGCCCTTCTCAGAAGGCGGCGGGACTTCTCAAAAGCCCTCGCGCCTCCTGATAAGTTTCCCGCATCTTCGGTGCAGGCGTGGAACATTTGTGACGCTTCTTGCGCTTCGCTGTTAGCTGCACCCCAGTCGTCCATGCAGGCGCGACCCGTACCCTCCGGGCCGCGTCAGTTACCCACCCCCCTGCAGTGCAGCTGCGCGTCTCAGGCGAAGCTATTTCCCACCATCCTGCGGCTGTTAGCTGCACCCTACCAGAGGACCTGCATGTCTCAGGCGAAACAATTCCCCTACACTCTGCGGCTGTCGGCTGCACTCCAGCCGTGCCTCACGTTGTCTCACGTGGAACCATTCCTCCTCACTCTGCGGCTGTTAGCTGCACCCCGGCTGGGCTCCCGTCTGTCTCAGGCGAGACATTTCCCCTTCTGTAACCGCGGCTGTTCGCCGCACCCCCAGGGGCCGTGGGCTGGACTCAGGCGACACTGGCGCGGGCACCCACCTTCCTGCAGCTGTCAGCCGCCCCCCCCCCCCCGTAAGGTAATCGTGCTCCAGGCGGCTTGTCTGCTACCTCTCTCTGTCGGGCGCCTCTGCACCCTATGCTCCCCCCGCCTGGGGAGGGGATCCCTGGATGTTATGTGCTTGCTCTTGGGCCCACGGAGGGCCCCAGGTCCTCGAGGGATCTGCTTCTGGCCCGGCTCCGCCTCTACGGTGCCGTTTTTCATACATGCTCCGCGTGCGGCTCATGTATTAAAGATGCAGGGATTGGGGGTCGAAAACAACGAGGAGTCCATGCATACATTTACTCATAATTGAACCATGTATGAAAATCCTATGTTTTTTATTAGTCCGATGTATTAAAAAACCTGCCCTGTACCCCAAGCTCCCTCCGCCGTCCTCCTCGTGCCGCGAGCCTTCCGGCGGCGGCCCTCTCCCGCGCGGGCGCGCCCGGCCTCCGCGGGCGCAGCCGACAGGT
>CAUYUJ010007280.1:227500-360000 GCA_963575745.1 Prorocentrum cordatum | reverse complement strand
ATGATTATGACCACATGTCCATCCTAAATATGATTTACACTATCCCCGGGGGGCCAGTATCCCCCCCCCCCTGAGGTTCCCTTGTAAAAAAACACTGTGCGGGGACATTTTTTTGTTTTCTAACATGAGACTGTTTTGCGAATCCCTTGCAAACAAATGGGGCGAAGTGCACACGCGCGCGTCGTCGCACGCGCATGCCGAAATCCTTCCAAAACCTTCGGTGCCGGAAGGACTTCGCAATCGAGTTTCCAAAAAAACATTCAAAAGCACAGCGTTTCGCAGCACTGATTTGCTAAAAAAGCTTCCGCGCATTGCGAAATCTTAAGAAAACCATTGGTTTGTCATGATTTTCGCAACATGCGACCAAACGGGCTTCGCGCGCGCGCATGTCGAAATCTGTCGAACGCCCTTGCGCGTGTGCCGTCGCGAGAATCCTCTGCAAAAAAATCTGACGAAGTGCAGACGCGCGCGTCGTCGCGCGCGTAAGCCGAAATCCTTCAAAACCCATCGGTTTCGGAAGGATTTCAACATCGCGCGTCCAAAAAACCTAACAAAAACCCAAGGTTTCGCAACACGGATTTTCAACAAAAGCGTGCGCGCGCGCTCTTGCGGCGTCGTCGTCGTCGTCGTCGTCGTCCTCCCTCCTCCCGCGTCGTCGTCGTCGTCGTCGCCTACGTCGTCCTCTGTCTTTCCTCGTGTTTGTCGTCGTCGTCCTCTTTGGCGTCGTGGTCGTTTCCGTCGTCGTTGTCGCCGTGGTCGTCCTTCCTCCTTCTCCCTCGTCGTCGTCGTCGTCCATCGTCGGCGTCTCGTCGTTGTCCCTCCTATTTCGTCGCCGTCGTCGTCGTCGTCATTGTCGTCGTCGTCTTCACTCCTCCCTCATCGTTGTCGTCGTCGGCGTCGCCGTCCTTCCTCCTTCTTCGTCGTTCGCGTCTTCGCCGTCCTCCCTCCTCCCTCGTCGTTGTCGTCGTTGTCGCCGTTGTCGCCGTTGTCGTCCTTCCTCCTCCTTCGTCGTCCTCTTCGTTGGCGTCGTCGTCGTCGTCTTCGTCGTCGTCGGCGTCGGCGTCGTTGTCGTCGTGGAAGTCGTCGGAGACGTCGTCGGTGTCGTCGTAGTCGTTGTCGTCGGTGTCGTCGTAGTCGGTCTTAAGAGGTTTTGCCAACCAAGTTGCGGGTGGGTGGGTGGGATGTTTGCAAGAGCGTGGGATGTGTCAAATCATGGGTGAAAATAAATTCTCCTTTCCAAAAGATTAATAGATTCCACCCCCCTCCCCCCCCCGGACTTATCGGTACCCCTTGGGACAGTTTGATTTCATATATATTCTGCACACTCGTCCATCCTAAATATGAAATCATATCATCCCAGCCAAACCGGGTTCCCCCCCCCTGAGGTTCCAAAGACTGTGCGGGGGCATTTTTTTGTTCTAACATGACACTTTTGCACGAATCCCTTGCAAAAAATAGGGCGAAGTGCACACGCGCGCGTCGTCGCGCGCGCGCATGCCGAAATCCTTCAAAAACCCTCGGTGCCGGAAGGATTTCGCAATCGAGTTTCCAAAAAACATACAAAAACACAGGGGTTCGCTTGCAAAAAAAAGCTTCCGCGCGAGCTCTTGCGAAATCTTCAGAAAACCAAAGGTTATTCAAGATTTTCACAACATTTTATTAAACGGGCGTCGCGCGCGCATGTCGAAATCTGTCGAAAGCCCTTGCGCGTGTGCCGTCGCGGGAATCTTCTGCAAAAAATTGAGACGAAGTGCAGACGCGCGCGTCGTCGCGCGCGTACGCCGAAATCCTTCAAAACCCATCGGTTTCGAAAGGATTTCAAAATCGTGTGTCCAAAAACCATGCAAAAACCCAAGGTTTCGTAACACGCATTTTCAACAAAAGCGTGCGCGCGCGCTCTTGCGTCGTCGTCGTCGTCGTCGTCGCCGTCCTCCCTCCTCCCGCGTCGTCGTCGTCGTCGCCTACGTCGTCCTCTGTCTTCCCTCGTGTTCGTCGTCGTCGTCCTCTTTGGGGTCGTGGTCGTTTCCGTCGTCGCTGTCGCCGTGGTCGTCCTTCCTCCTCCTCCCTCGTCGTCGTCGTCCGTCGTTGGCGTCTCGTCGTCATCCCTCCTATTTCGTCGCCGTCGTCGTCGTCGTCGTCGTCGTCGTTGTCGTCGTCGTCTTCCCTCCTCCCTCATCGCTGTCGTCGTCGGCGTCGCCGTCCTTCCTCCTTCTTCGTCGTTCGCGTCGTCGCCGTCCTCCCTCCTCCCTGGTCGTTGTCGTCGTTGTCGTCGTTATCGCCGTCGTCGTCCTTCCTCCTCCCTCGTCGTCGTCTTCGTTGGCGTTGTCGTCGTCGTCTTCGTCGTCGTCGGCGTCGGCGTCGGTGCCGTCGTCGAAGTCGTCGGAGACGTCGTCGGTGTCGTCGTCGTCGTCGTCGTCGTCGTCGTCGTCGTCGGTGTCGTCGTAGTCGGTCTTAAGAGGTTTTGCAAACCAAGTTGCGGGTGGGTGGGTGGGATGTTTGCGCGAGCAGTGGAGATGACGACTTCAAGTTCAGCAGAGTGGACTGCACCACATAGATTGCACCGCATAGAATGCATCGCATAGGGTGCACTGCATAACTTGCACCACGTAGATTGCACCGCATAGATTGCACTGCATCGGTTGCACACCGCTGATTGAAGCACATGGTGTGCACCACATCTATTGCACCGCGTAGATTGCATCGCATAGAGTGCACAGCATAACTTGCACCACGTAGATTGCACCGCATAGATTGCACTGCATCAGTTACACCGCGTTGACTGAACCCCATGGGGTTCACCACATAGATTGCATCGCATATATTGCATCACGTCGACTGCATCGCATACGTTGGCCACATCGATTGCACCGCGCAGATTGCAATAACCTACTGTTCGGGGTTACCGCTGGCTATCATGAAAACTTCTTTGTCGTACTGTCGGGTATAATTGTGGAGGAGGAAGTGGATATCTAAGATCGTCCTCATCCTCTGCATTCGTCCTGCGTGGCTTCTTCCAACTTGTGCCTCGAGGCCGAAGTGACCCAGAAGGCCCAAGCTCCAAGGCAGCCAGAGCGCGCCCAGACCACAAGATCAGCACATCGCGCCTTCCTCATCAGACCCAGGGGTCATCCTTCTCCTCGTTCTCCTCGCAAACCTTGACCCACTCACCTCGTGGAAAAGTCACGACGGGCGGGATTGAACCATTCGTGGCTTCCGGAGGCCCTCACCGAGATGTGGGACAGTCAAACACGTTTCAGCAACGACTGTTTCCGGGGAGGCATGCAAATCTTTGGGTAGCCACTTGACAAGAAACCGATGTCAATTGCGTGGGCGTCTGGTGGCTGGTGGAACAGCGGTTTTCGGCGCCTCCTCCATAATAGCTGCTCGTGGCCACGAGCCGCTGTATGCCCCGCAAGTGTTTGCGTTTCCCGAGGAGGAGGAGGAGGAGGAGGAGGAGGAGGAGGAGGAGGAGGAGGAGGAGGAGGAGGAGGAGGAGAGAGGAGGAGGAGGGAGGAGGAGGAGGAGGAAGGAGGAGGAGGAGGAGGAGGAGGAGGAGGAGGAGGAGGAGGGAGGAGGAGGAGGAGGAGGAGAGGAGAGGAGAGGGGGGAGGAGGAGGGAGGAGGAGGGAGGAGGAGAGGAGGAGGAGGAGGAGAGGGAGGAGGCGGGGAGGCAGGAGGGGAGAGGGGGGGAGGAGGGGGAGGGGGAGGAGAGGAGAGGAGGAGGAGGAGGAGGGAGGAGGAGGAGAGGAGGAGGAGGAGGAGGAGGAGGAGGAGGAGGAGGAGGAGGAAGAGGAGAGGAGGAGAGGAGGAGGAGTAGGGAGGAGGAGGAGGAGGAGGAGGAGGGGGAGGAGGATGAGGAGAAGGAGGCGGAGGAGGAGGAGGTGCTGCTTGGCTGGAAGCAGGAGAAGTGATGTGCCAGGTTCGGGCAACAGCGCTGCTCACGTCTCCCCCCCCCTTTTCCCCCCCGCCGCGCCTTCCAACTCCCGATCCTGTGCCTTCGCCGGGGGCTCATGCTGGACGGTCTTCAAGATATACTCCGAGGAGCTGGAGATGATGATCAAGATGGTGGTGATGATGATGATGATGATGATGATGATGATGATGATGATGATGATGATGATGATGATGATGATGATGATGATGATGATGCTGATGCTGTTTATGATGTTTATGCTGATGTTGAGTATGATGATGAATATGATCAGATGATGCTGACGGTGATGGTAATCTGGATGATGCTGCTGCTGCTGCTGCTGCTGATGATGATGATGATGATGATGATGATGATAATGATACGCTCCAGGATGCCCTAGGTTTCCAGAAGTCCTCATGCTTTCAGATGTTCCGCACGCGCTGCGCCGCTAGAGACTCTGGAAGCAACTACGCGTAAGAGTCACCCTTTGCCAGAGCGACCTCTGGTGGGCGCCCACTGGGATCCCCCGATCGCCGCGCGTGGTGCGACAGCAGCTCCTCGCGCGCTTGTGTCTGGCCTCTTCGCGCCCCCCCAGGAGCCGCGCACCAGAGGTCACTCTTGCCTAGGGTCACTCTTACTTTTTAGTCAGCGGCCGCAGGCGAGCGCGCCAGCGCGAGTCCAGTCAGAGCGGGGCGCGTAAAGACGAATTAACCTAAAGCGGTGGGCCGGAGGTTCACGCAGCACCTCAGCGGCGGGCCGGCGAGTGGAAAAGGCTGGCGGTAGGCTGGATACCAGTACAAGGGTCACTCGTACGTGCAGCCGATGAAAAACCTGGAACGTATCCCGAGCCACTTTTATCCTGACATCGTTCTCGCCCTCCTTACCGGGCGGGGCCTGTCACGCGGTAAAGCCCTGGGCCGTGACCAGTTGGTTGGATTCAGGTCTACTCGTGAGCGTCTTCCTCGTCGTCGTCGTCGTCGTCGTCGTCGTCGTCGTCGTCGTCGTCATTGAGGTTCTTTGACTGTCCCCTCGAAAAGCTTTCCCATCGGCACATTGCCAAATCCCAAATCCCAAATCGTCCCCCCGATGTTGTTCTCGACCATCATCCCACACTGCACGACCGTAAGGTTTTCGGAGTGTCGGCCACGCTCGCATGACAGACGCCTTGAGTCGATGATGGGGAGGCTTCCTCAGCGAAAGCAGACCAAAGGAGGGGAGGATGAGATAGAGTCGAGGTGGGGGAACGAGCGGGTCCCAGACCTCCTCGGGTCGTGCACAAATTCACGGCGGGATGTTTGGAGCCATCTTCGGTCGCTGGAGGCCCTCGCTGGGCCTGGGGACCGTCAAGAAAGTCTCAGGAGGAAAGGTCGGTCTCTTGGAAGGGGTCCAGACCTTGGGGGCGCCACGTGAAATAATCACGACGTCAGATGTCGGGCGAGGAGGAGGAGGAGGAGGAGGAGGAGGAGGAGGAGGAGGAGGAGGAGGTCCGTAGCCATTTGGCTTATAGGCGGGCGATCAATTGTCGCGTGTTCTGGTCATGGACGACCTCGGTGGGCAGGCGGCAGCACCGCCTGCCACTTTGCCTGGGGCGCTGCACGAGGTCGTGGATGGCATAGCCGAAAGCAGCCCCGACGTGGTGGCCGTCGAGGATGGCACCTCGTCGATGACGTACTCCGAGCTCTCCCAGCACTCCCGGCTCGTCGCCCGCGCGCTCCTGCTGCTGGGCCTCACTCCCTCCTCCGCGAGGCCGCTGGGCACCATGATGCGCCGCGGCCCCCGCTGGATGGGCATCTACGCCGGCGCCATGCGCTGCGGTGTGCCCATCGTCGCCCTGAGCGGCGACCTGCGCGACGGCGCCGCGGAGTCCCAGCGCTCCGGCGACGCCCTGCGCACCCTGGCCCTCCAGCTGCTCGTCCACGAGGGCGCCGGGGCGCTGTCGGGGGTCGCCGACCTGCTGCGGCAGTGCGGGACGGGAAAATGACCACAACCACTGCTTCTTGTTTGCGCCGCCTTCCAGCCGGCCGAAAAAGAAGCAGTGGTTGTGGCCATTTCCCTGGTGCCAAGCTCAACGAGAAAATGACCACAACCCCACTGCTTTGTTTCTGCGGGCTGGAAGGCGGCAACAAAAGAAAAGCAGTGGCTGTGGTCGTTTTTCACGCCCCGTAGGCAGGCGGCCAGGGCGGGGGTGCCCGCGGTCGGCGCGGAGGGGCTCGCGGCGGGGGCGGCGGGGGCCGCCGGCGGGCCCGGAGGCGCCGCGCAGCTCCGGGGCCTGCCGCGCGTGGGCGGCGAGGCGCTGCTCGCGTACTGCTTTTGGTGGGCTTGTTCTCCACCGCCACCATGAGTAGGGGGGGGAGGGGGTCCTCCTCCTCCTCCTCCTCCTCCTCCTCCTCCTCCTCCTTTTTCCTCCTCCTCCTCCTCCTCCTCCTTTTTCCTCCTCCTCCTCCTCCTCCTCCTCCTCCTCCTCCTCCTCCTCTTCCTCCTCCTCCTCCTCCTCATCCTCCACCTCCTTCCCCCCCCCAACTTACGGTGGGGGTGGTGGGAAACAGGCCCATCAGCTTCACTGGCGGCACCACGCGGGCCTCCAAGGCGGTGAGGGTCAGCCACGCGATGGCCCTGCACGAGGTGAGGCGCTACGCGGAGGTTCTGCCGGCGGGGCTGCGCGGGAGCGGCATGCGGTTCTTGCAGAACTCCTCTGCGTACTGGGGCGCAGCGCTGCTGGGCCAGCTGGATGTGGCGCTGGCTGGAGCGGGGACCGCCGTCATGGTCGAGGCATCGCTCCCCGGGGATATAGCAGAGGCTTGCCGACGCTTCCGGCTGACTGCGCTGGGTGCCGTGCCGAGTGTGCTGGCACACTTATCTCGGGTGTTGCCAGAGGCGTTCCTGGCACGCGGTGTCCCCAGGATTTCCAGGGAGGACCACAAGGCCACCAGAGCACCCCATCACAAGGCCCAGAGGGCCCCAGGGGTTACAGAAGTGCACAGAAACTTGGAGACACATCTGGCCAGAGACACCCGTGGCGACCGCCGATCGTCCCCAGAGGATATTCCAACTGTTCGTTTTCTGATCTCGTGGGCGGAGCATTTGCCCGAGGCGGTAGCTGCCAGATGGCGGGGCAGGGTGCCTCTCTGCGATCTGCTGATCGCCACCGAGTACTGGCTGGCCCTCTTTATGGACAATGAGGATACTGCTGGCAGCGGCGGTCGGGCACTGCGCATCGTCGGTGGGGTGGATGTGCAGATAGTCGAGCCCGACGGCGAGGCTCCCGTTGAGGGAGGCGCGGTCGGAGAGCTCTGCCTCTCCGGCGCGACTGTTTTTCCTGGTTACGCCGACCCCGAGGATGACAAAGGCCGATTCTTGGACATCGAGGGGAGGCGGTATTTTCGCACGCGAGACCTCGTCCGCTGGATCGAGCCCAGACGGTTGCTCGACTACTGCGGCCGTTGCGACGACATGGCCAAAGTTGGCGGCAAGTGGGTCGACACCCTGACCCTGGAGGCGAGCATCGCTGCGCTGTCAGGCGTGCTCGAGGCAAAGATTATCGCCACGCCTCAGCTCAGGGGCGCGTTCGTCGTGCCTCGGCCCTCCAACGGCACGGACCTGGCTGCTTCGGGGAACGCTGGCCGACCCCTGGCCATGGCCGAGGCCATCCGGCGAGAGCTGCCACCGGGCTTTTCCACCTACCTCCTTGCCGCAGAGGCGCTGCCGCGGCACGTCGCCACTGGCAAGGTGAACCGGCAGGCTCTGCTGCGGGCGGTCGGGGAGGTGGACGTGCACGAGGAGCTGTGCGCTCGCCGGGGCCGCGTGGTCTCGCGCTTCATTCGCGGGTACTCCGTGCTGATGCGCTTCTGCCACCACGATCCCCGGCGCCTGATTTGCCTGGCCTACCTGTGGTATCATTGGAGGCATCGGCAAAATCACATAGGCATGACAACCCGGAGGTCCGCGCGGATTTCTCGGATCAGCGCTGGACCCCCCTCCCCGGCGCGCGGAGCGCGCCAGGGGCCTCCGCCGGGGGGGCTCCAGCTCCGATCCGAGTTGTCTGGTCGGACCTCCGAGTTGTCATGCTTCTGTCAGTGCTTGTTCCCCTATAGGTATCTGCTGGAGCACTCCTACGACTGGCAGAGGCTGCAGAGCATTCTGGCCTGCGGCTTCGAGAAGCGGGGCGGGTCCCGCACCGTGCTGCTGTGCCTGGCGTGGGCCCTGCCGCTGCCGCAGCTGCAGCGCCTGGCGGCGCCGGGGGCCAGGCTGGCACGCCGGGCTGGCGAGGGGCTCGGGTGGGTCGCCGTCTTCGCCGCGACGTTCCCGCACTGGCTGATGGCGGTGCCCGGCGAGAGCAGTAAGCGAAGGAGCAGGAGCCAACAGGACTCTAGGCCTCCTGGATGGGGTCCGAGTAGATGGAGTCGGAGGATCGCGCCGCATCGCCGATGCGTCGCCGATGCGGCTCGATGCGGAGCCCGAGTTGCTTCACGCGGACGTCGCCGGTGCATCGCCGACGTCGACGATGCCTCGCCAGTGCATCACCGATGCAGCGCCGATGCAGCGCCGATGTGTCCGCGATGCGCCGCGGTGCTCCGACCCCATCTGCTCGGACCCCACCTGGGGAGGCCTCTGAGGACGTGCCCCTCGCCTGCCAGCGTGCGGTCGGCTCCCTGCAGGGCCTCTTCGCCGCCTGGAAGCGGCGGCCGTGCCCCAGCTGCTCCGGCGCCCACGTGGTCAGCCTCTTCCCCAGCGTGAGCCACTGCTGCGGGAGGTGTGCGCAGACGGGCGGCGTGGAGCACGACGCGCTGTGCTTTCGGATGCCGCCGAGCGGGAAGCGCCAGTGCGACAACTGCGACTTCGAGGCTCGAGGGCCAGCAAGCACGGCATACAGTCGGGGCCCTGAGGAAGGAACCCTTTTCGTTGGGGAGGGGCTCCGTGTTTCTTGATTGCTTCGCAGTTTGCCCTGGGTTTTGCTTTGGTTTTCGATGGGGAATCGAAGTCCAACTTGTGGATCTGAGGGGCCTCGTTCCGTATTTAGGGTTCCTTGGGTCAACGCTCCGACTGTACATACTCAGTCGGAGGCGTCAGGCCAAGAGATTTGCGCGGGCCTCCAGAAGTGTATGCTCATGTCGTCAGACCAGCCGTGTCCGGGGAAGCCGTGACCTGTAATTATTCCCCGGGGGTCCCCCCCAGGGTTGTAAGGAGCACAGCTCACCCAGTAGTTTTGCCTTCCGGATCCAGACATCCGACGGATTCTACTTGTCAATCCGCGGGCCCCAGGGGTTCTGACCCTCTTCCCCACGGAATTGGCTTTCAGTGTTCTTGGGCTCGCAAGGATTTGTTTTTTCATCCAAGAGCTGCTTTTTGATGATCCTGACCGTCTTCCCCAATGACAGTTTTTCGTCCAAGATCTGGTTTTGATTGTCCCTGGGTCCGCAAAGTCGCCAAGATGCCAAAAGTGCAGAGAAAACCTACACGCTGGTAGTTGTTTTGATTTCTAGATCCAAATCTATTGTAGGCGCCTTCCTACATCAAGAACCAGCATGTGTTTGCTGTGCTGTGCTATTATTTGGCTGTTGGCTGGGCCTGAAACGAATCTACTTTGTCCTCCTTCCTACTTCATGCTTCTACCCCCTTCTTCCGACTGGCGTGTACAGGTTCGAACAACCGAAGTTGCCCAAAGCTTGGAGAGGCCACCTGGGACGCGCGGTTCTGCTGCTTCTGCTGCCAGAAGCGGCCGCGCACGCACGGCCGCTACTGCGACAAGGTCCCCTACGCACCAGCTTGCGCCGTCACCAGAGCTGTGGTCGCTCGCCCAACCCAAGAGGCTTGGGCGGCTCAGAGGCGTCCACGGAGGCTTCTAAGCCTTCGTGCGCAGCCAGACTCCCAGGGATCGCCGCGCACAGCCAGCCTACCAGCCTGGAGCATATCCCTATCCCTATGCTGGGCATCTCCTCATCACGATGCCAATCTTAGGGATTCTTTTTGAGGGCGTATCCCTAAGATTGTCATCGCCTTTTGGCGTGACAATCTTAGGGATAGGGATAATTTCGGGGCTGGTAACCAGCCTCAAGGTGGAGACCGCTCTCGGGGAAGGTGTCGGGACCTCCGGCGGCGCCCCGAGGCGAGGGAGCCTCAGAGAGAGCCGACGGGCCGAAGAGAGAGGGCCTGGGCCGCGCGATGCTGCCTCTCCTGAGGATCCGACGCGGCGAGAAGCACTGCAGCATCGTGCAGCACCACCCTGGCATCGCTCGGGCGTGTGCATTTTTTCTCGGCGAGAACCTTCGAGGAGCATCCTCGACCATTTCGCGAAAAAACCTAAAAAAAAATGACGTCCGAGCGCTGGCCAGCCACCACCATAGCCCCTGACCCACTCGTCCGGCAGATCGTCCCTCGAGCCGCGTCGACCTCGGGAGGGTCGAGGGGCCGGAAGCAGGGCGCACCACGCCCAGCTCGAGGAGATGGAGACGCCATGCGCCCTCGGGATCTCACCCCGTGGGGACGGGGAACCGATGTCGAGCCGCGCCGAGCTGTGAGGGTCGAAGGGCTGGGAGCTGGGCGCAACACGGCCAGCCTCCTCCTCCTCCTCCTCCTCCTCCTCCTCCTCCTCCTCCTCCTCCTCGCCAGACATCTGACGTCGTGATTATTTCACGTGACGCCCCAAAGGTCTGGACCCCTTCCAAGAGACCGACCTTTCCTCCTGAGACTTTCTTGACGGTCCCCAGGCCCAGTGAGGGCCTCCTGCTTCTAGCCTGGCAGCACCTCCTCCTTCTTCTCCTCATTCTCCTCCCCCTCCTCCTCCTCCTACTCCTCCTTCTCCTCCCCCTTCCTCCTCACTCCTCCTCCCCCCTCCTGCTCCTCCTCCTCCTCCTCCCCTCCCTCTCCTCCTCCTCCTCCTCCTCCTCCTCCTCCTCCTCCTCCTCCTCCTCCTCCTCCTCCGTAGCCATTTTGGCTCAAGGCGTGGGCTTGAGGCACGGGAGACATTTCCCTGTGTCGCGTTTTGTGCCGCCCGCGCCCAGCCCCGTGCCCGCGGCCGTGTGCGAGCGATTGGCAGGGGCGCTGTGGTTGCCTTGCGTCGGCCCAGGTGCTGACAGCGTGAGGCTAGGACGACAGAGAGGTCCAGGTCACCGGCGTGGCATCGACGGCTGAGGCGACGTCGTCAGGCCGCGCGGCATCTGTTGCGCCTGGACCGTGCGCGTCATTTACTTTCTCAACACCACGCCTCCCGTTTCATGGGAGGAGGCAAAGGCGGACGTGGGACTCAGCAGAGAGATGACCCACGTGAGCCGAGATGGGCGTGCACGGCTACTCGTCAGTGTGGCTATGCTCGCAATTTCGCTACTTCGGCAAGGTGCTACTTGTGTGGCAGGGACAAGTCGGGTCAGCCAGACCCTGCTGGACCGCCAGACCGCACGAGGCGCCGTTCGTCGAGACCACCGTCCTCAGGGCGGGGCAAAGACAGGATTCGTGAAGGCAGTGAGAAGGAGCCCTCTGAAGACCCATCTGCATCTGAGGCAGTCACTCGTGCTCGCAAGGCGGTGGCAGCGTTACGTCGATTGGGTCTTGATGATAGTAGTGGATTGGTGGTCGCTGCACGCAAGGAGCTTCAGGCCGCAGAGGCGATGGAGCGTTCACAGCGAACGCCTGACGATCTTCTCCGACGTGCGTTGGATCGACAGGCTGCTAAGTCTCGCGAGGTCTCAGCGCTGCAGAGTGAGGTCGACAGGCTCAAGGCTGAGTATGACACCAAAGCGGCCGAGCTGCAGACTGCGACCGCGGACCTGGCGGCGATCCACTCAGAGGTCATCACTGCTCGTGCTGCGGTGCTGGCCACAGGACGTTCTGCACCAGACGAAGGCGGTGATCGCGACGTATCGGGCGCTCTCGAACGTTTGGAGCAGATTGTACAGGCAGCACCGTCTACCACACCTGAGAATCTGGGAGCGCTATGTGCATCGCTCAGTACGCATGTCACACAATTGCAGACGGCACTGGCACAACATCGACGGACTCATGCGACGTCTGCGATGGCCCCTGGCTCTGGTATTCCAGCTTCACATCCATGGGACGAGCTCCTTGCCGCACACGATGATGCTGCAGGGACGGATGAGTCCGACATGGACGACGGAGCTGGGTAACGATTTACAGTTTTTCGACATGCCTAGGCTGTTCAGCGACGGTGCTGTCAGGCCTTTCGACCCAGGTCGAGACGGCTATGTGCAACTGCATGCTGACCAGCCTTCATTACCTCCTATGATTGATGCAGTGTCGGGTGACCCTAGGATCTCGGCGTCAGCATCGACTAATACAGGCTCCAGTTTGCCATCGCTCGGTGGCACGCACTGCTCAGCCGTGGTGGAGGGGCTTGGCAGCGCCAGAGGGTACCGACCTGCGGTCCAGGATGGGCCGTATGGTACGCACTGCTCAGCGTTGCCCACCCAACATGCGGCCAGAGGGTACCGACCACCGAGTAATGATGATGGCCATGCTGCTGGGCAGGTTGCTGTTACGAAGAAGGGCAAGGGGTCTTCTTCAATGACTTGGTCCAGCGATCAGCCAGCTCACCGTCAGCGGCGAGGTCTACGTGGTTCGCGACGCAAGTCGCTGATCATGGTTAGTTTCAACAGCTCAGGATGGCCACAAGCCAAGGACTTCCTGGACAACATGCGGCATGTTTCTATTGTTGCCGTGCAGGAGTTGCACCTTCATGGGAATGGACGGCTACAAGCTGAAGAATGGTGTGTGCGGCAAGGATGGCAACCTTTCATCACGGATGCAATTGTTTCAGAGTCAGACAAGCCACGAGCAGGTGTTGGCCTTTTTGTGCGCAGAAACATCGGCGTGGTCAAGCTCACGGCCTGCCTTCGTGATCATGTTATAGTACCAGGTTTCAGTGTGGCCGTGCTGGTTCGTGCTGGACCACGTGGAGGTTTTGTGGTGGCCTCATCGTATCTCGAGCAGGGATTGAAGCTGGGTGGTGCGAATACGAATCGCATATCACGTCTGGGCTCATCCCTCCGATATTACGGTCTGCCCTTTGTCGTGGCAGGTGACTGGAATGTCAAGCCAGAAGTTATCGAGCAGTCACACATCACTACGAAGCTGGATGCTAGGGTGGTTGCCGCGGACGAAGGTACGTGTCGGGATCCAGGGTCTGGCAACTATTCCAAGATTGATTTCTGGCTGGCCAGTGACTCGTTGGCGGCGGCGATGGGTACTCCGACTATATGTGGAGGGTATCCTGCGCGTGTGCACTACCCCATTCAGGTCTCTCTTGGGCCCCGCCCGCGCGCCCAGAAAGTTCGCCGTCTACTCGGGCCCCAACTTCTACCTGTGCATCCTATCGTTTCGCCAGACATGGGAGATGATGACGAGGATGGGGAGTTGGTCTATACGGATCGAGGGCTTCCAGAGGTAGAATGGCCACAGCTAATGCGCAGAGATGCAAGTTTAGGCTTTGGTGATGCTGCAGGTCATGCACAGCGCTTGAATGACCTCGCCGCCGACTTGTATAAAGGAGTGGAGGCGGAGTTGCTACCACTCTTTGACACAGGCGGACAGCCTGCCAAGTTCTTGGGCCGAGCCCAGGGCCCACGGTATGCGTACAGTACTGCAGGAGGCGCTTTGGCACGGCAGCAGCCGAGTGGCACGCGCTTATCACGAGCACTTCGTACTTTACAGCAGCGCATTCATGATCTGTGTCACGCATACCAGCGCAATAACACCATATTATGCACACGTATTTGGGCGCACCTAGTCGAATTTATGGGTGGGCATGGGAAGGATGGTAGACTTCGCATGTCGATGCCTAAATACCTAGTGAACGACCTTGTGCATATCATTACGTGTATATCGGCACAGCCACCGGTGTACTATTGCAACATGCTGCAGTTCCTTGGTGACTTCTGCGGTCGTGCGGCCGAGGCTGAAGAGCGCAGGCTTGGGTCTGCCAGATCTAAGGATTTTTCGTCTTGGCTGAAGAAGGCCCTCCGCGGCAAGTCAGGCCCCGTTCATCGCTGGACTAAGCCGCGTGGGTGGCAGCTCGCTGAAGTTGAAACTGAGTTGGGCCCTAGCAGTTTTCCTGATGATATTGCCGCGGCCCAGAGGGCTGCTTGGGGATCGATCTGGGCTGGTGTTGATCATGAGCCCGATCATTGTGCGGCTAGTGTTCAGGACTGTTCAGGTGATGATCATTTGGGGGATCTGCAAGAGCTTATAGCGAAGGGTCCTCGTTTGCCGCCTTTGAGGATAGGTGAGCTTCGTCGAGCTGCCAAACAGTTCGCGGGAGGCACAGCGGTCGGAGCAGATGTTTTTCGTCCGCGGCATTGGGCATTGGCGTCTAATGGTGCTTTGGCAGTTTTGGGCTACCTATTTCATCTTTGCGAATCGTGGGGCCAGTGGCCTGCACTAATCAAGCATGTGCACATCGTCCTCCTGATTAAGCCGTCTGGGGGATATCGTCCTATTGCACTACTTCCGTCTATATACCGCATCTGGGGAAAGGCACGTCTCAATTGGGCTCGGTCTTGGGCTGGCTCGTTGAATAGGGGCTTCCTGGCGCTTGGGGCCCAGAAGAGCACGACGGACGTTGCTGCAAGACTGTTGGTTCAAGCCGAATCGACCTCTGTCGAGGTGGCGGACTCCCCCATCACAGTGCATGCGATTATAGACATTGAGAAGTGTTTCGATCGTGTGCCGTGGAGACGGCTACTTGGATCGGCAGTGCAGCATGATTTTCCTTCTACCCTCATGGTGCTTGCTGTACGCATGTATGCGTCCTCTCGCCGTCTATCGTGGGATGCGTGTTTCTCGGCCCCTATATGGGCTACGAGGGGAATATTGCCTGGGTGTCCTCTGGCGATGTTCTGTTTGCAGTGTGTGATGATTTCGCCGTTTGATTCGTTGTCTGGGCACACTCAGCACATTGACAGGTCGATTGACATTTACGCCGACGATATCACGATTGCCATCGTTGGTACTGCTTATGCTATTGTTGATGCTGCTTGCTCCCTCCTCTCCATTCTTGTGGACATGCTGCACGCCGTTGGTTTGCCGCCCGCGCGCCACAAGATGACGCTCACTTGCAGTTCGCCCGCCATCGGTATGAAGATTGCCAAAAGATTGGCATGGCGCGGGTTTTGCTATCAGTCAGCCCTGGAAGTCTTGGGGATTGAGGTTAATGCAGGCCGCCCTATTCGACATCGTAGGCTCCGTGAACGTATTCACAACACTCGTAAACGTCAACCTCGGCTTCGAAGGATTCAAAAAGCAGGGTCCCTGGCCGCTCGCTTCGCTAAGCAGGCCCTCCCGTCGGCCATGCAATATGGAGTTGGGGTTCATGGGGCCCCGCCGCAGCTTGTCGAGGCCATGAGGGGGATCATGCGGGGCACGTGGTATACCCCAGGTTCTACTACCTCTGCGTGGTTAACATCGTGCCTCCAGGGCTCCATGTATGAGGACCCCCAAGTGGCCTGCTGGGTTCAACCAGTTTACCAGTGGGCCTTATTGTTTCGGGACCGTGGTGTACAACATAGCACCCTGCAGAAGGCTTGGACGAGACAGGTCTTTCGTGTCCTCCAAGCCCACAAGCCATGGGCTAACGTTGCAGGTCCAGCAGGAGCTATGCTTTTGGCTGTGCAGGCGCTTGGCTGGAGGACGACCTCAGCCGCTAGTATTGTCACGGATATTGGAGATCGTTTGGATCTTCTGACAGATGCACCTGTGACGGTGCGTGACCTCGCTCGTGCTGCTGCTGTCCGTCGTATGTGGGAAGCATGGAGCTTGAGGTCCAATCCTGCTGATGATAACATGGACCCCAAAGAGCCTCTCGGATATTGGATGGAGCCTATATTGGGACTCTTGAAGGATCGTCCGCATGACCCTGTGGAGGACCCTGCTCTTGATCCTGAAGGCCCTTGGAAGCTTACGGTGTCTGAGGATGGGCTCTTGAGGGCCTTGGTGGGAGGGGGACTGTGGTCCCCGCATCGACTTTATCGGCATGGATATTCTCGCACATCGTGCTGTCCAGCGTGTGATTGCGATATATGCACCTCATATCATATTTCTTGGGAGTGTGACGGACGTGCAGCACAGCAGCGGGAGGCAATGCGTAGTGTTGATTGTCGGGGCCTGCCGCCACGCTCGCCTGGCTCCTGGTTTTGGACAAGAGGCATGGCACCTCGATCTTGTTTTCCTCCTGTGCCCCCACGAGATGATAGTGGACGCTGGCACATACAATACGGGTCCCTGGACAATGTCACGGGGGACATCTACACAGACGGTGCGTGCAGAAAAGCTTGGTACTGGCCAGAGGCTACGAGGGCGGGATGGGGTTTCGTGAAGTATGTTAGGCGTGACATCCAGCTGCTTGTATACGGAGCCCTTCCTGGACCCATTCAGAGCTCGCCTAGGTCTGAGTTATACGCCTTCCTGCAGGTTCTAGTGGTCTGTATTTTGCCGATTCATGTGCATACGGATTTTTATGGCCTGGTCGAGGGCCTTGCTTTGGGTCCTGGCTTATGTTGTGGCCCCAGGCGACCAAATACCGACCTCTGGGAGGCGATCTGGAGAAAGCTCGATGACCTCGGTGGCCTTGGAGAGGCTATTAGAGTTTCGCATGTCAGGGGTCACCAATCTGGCGACTCCGTCGAGGCACGGTCCAACAGATGGGCTGATTTTGCTGCCTGTCAGGGGCGGGATCTCCACTCAGCTAGCAAGGCTGCTTTCGATTCCATGAGGATGGCCCTCAGGTCTGTGAGGGGTGTGCTCAGATGGCTGATGCAGGCTCACTCGTCTCACTTGTCACATGGACGTGTCGCCACTTTTCGGCGCCCTCGGAAGATCAAAGTTCGGTCCAAAGTCAAGGCCTCCAGGGCGCCTGAAGCTCATTTGAAACACGTTTTTACTCCGGCTCGGGATAAGTTCTGGCGGTGCGATTTTTGTAAGAAGGGGGCCAGATCTGAGGAGAGGGTGCAGCGTCTCTCCAGTTGGGTTTGCCCTGTGCGTGCTGCGTCCAGCCGAGGATCCCGCAGCCCTTCTGGGGGCCGTGTGACGCGGCAGAGGCTGCTGCATGAAGTACTCCCTCGGAGAAGGTCAGCCTCCCCGTCAGAACGTTCTGTGCGGGCTAGGATAAGTTTTGATCCTGTTGTTTCGAGTCGCACTGTTGACGCTGAGGAATTGGCACAGGCTGTCCAGTCTATTGATCGATCTTCTCCCTCCCCTGACTCTCGCCCTCTTGTCGTGAGTCGTCCGAGCCTCTCGAGTTGCCCAGACAGAGAAGGACCAGCCTTTGTGCCAGACATGCCACCAGCGAAGCGACAGCGATTTCAGCCCAGAGGCCGCCCGTCGCTGTCGCAGACTACGGTCCCAGCCGCTATTCTGCCGTCGACGGGTATTGTGCCGCCAGTCGCGGCTCGAGGTCACAGATGCTGGGTCTCAGAAGGCCACATTGTTCTATGCATCAGATGCGGTTTTTACAGCTCAGGTGTGGCCAGTCACCTCCTCCTGGAATGCTCACCGCCGACCGTTATGAGCGAGCGAGCCCAGAGGAACCGACGTTTGTTCTTAGGCAGGTTTCATCCAGCTGACGAAGGCCGTCGGAATTCACGACGCATCCCACAACCTAGGCCCCTCTTGGTGGACGATGCTGAGATTTCCTGGCTTCGTCTCCTTGGGCCTTGAGTTGTCTCTTTTTCGGCCCGTCCCTCTTCAAAATCTTCTGGACTTTGGCCGCGGCTCCTGGTCCTATCCTGGTGCCTTTAACTCGTTTTGTTTTTGATGGTGGTGTGGCTGGGTGGTCCTTTGTCGGCGTCTGTGTGTCGCGTGCGCGCGCGCCCCCGCGCGCGCGCGCACCTCCTGGACGACGGTTACAGCCAGGACCGCCCACGCCGCCGCCGCTGCCGTCGTCCGTCGTCCCCTACCGAGATCCCTTGGTGGGTGGGGGTCGCCAACGTGGACGATCGGGGGAGGCTAATTGCCCCCCCGCTTCAAGGTGTATGTCAGTGCTCCGCGCGACATTTCCCTATAGCGTCGTATCCTCCTCCTCCTCCTCCTCCTCCTCCTCCTCCTCCTCCTCCTCCTCCTCCTCCTCCCCCTCCTCCTCCTCCTCGCGGGACCTCGTGGCGTCCCCCTCCCTTGTGGGGGCGGCGGGTCGACCACGGCAGCCCGCAGCGACGGCCCCGAGGGCTCGGCGGGAGGCGGCGGCGGCTGGCGCGGGCGCGGGCGCGGGCGGGGCGACGCTGGCGGCCACCATAGTCGGAGGTTGACAGACCTCCTTACGGGGCGTGAAAACGACCACAGCCACTGCTTTTCTTTTGTTGCCGCCTTCCAGCCCGCAGAAACAAAGCAGTGGTTGTGGTCATTTTCGTTGAGCTTGGCACCAGGGAAAATGGCCACAACCACTGCTTCTTTTTCGGCCGGCTGGAAGGCGGCGCAAACCAGAAGCAGTGGATGTGGTCATTTTCCCGTCCCGCACTCCTACCCTGACACGTCGATTAGCGCATGAACCGGTGTCGGTTCGCCAGAGGGCGTCGCGGCCGGCAGTGTTGCGGGTCCGGGTACGTCGGTTGCGGCCCCAGGCCGTGTTCACGAGACGGAGGGTTCACGAGAGGGAGGTTGGTCCACCGCCGACATCGGGGAACAGAGAATGACATGAACACACAAACTCGGACGTCCGCGCGGATTTCTCGCATCGGCGCTGGGACCCCCCTGGCGGCGCCTCCGCCTCCGGCGCCGTCCCTGGCGCGCTCCGCGCGCCAGGGAGTCTCGGAGTCCTCGCGCGCGCGCGCGCCAGGGCGAGCCTCGGACCGTCCTTCCGCGCTCCGCGCGCCCCTGACGCGCCGCGCGCCCAGCGCCGATGCGAGAAGTCTTTCGCGGGCCTCCGAGCTGTCGTGTCTGTGCCACTGGTCGGAGGAGGAGGAGGAGGAGGAGGAGGAGGAGGAGGAGGAGGAGGAGGAGGAGGAGGAGGAGGAGGAGGAGAGAGGAGAGTGAGGAGGAGGAGAGGAGGAGGAGCAGGAGATAGGAAGAGGAGGAGGAGGAGAGGAGCAGAGCAGGCAGGAGGAGGAAGGAGGAGGAGGGAGAGGAGGAGGAGGAGAGGAGAGGAGGAGGAGGAGAGGGAAGGAGGAATGAGGAAGAGCTGCATTCTGTGCCACTCTTCGTGCCCCTGCACCACCGTGGTGGGAGCCCAGCGCGGCCGCGGCCGCCGCGGGCGCGCACGCGGCGGGGAGCGGGGCCAGCTCCTCCCCGGGGCAAGCAGGACCGCCGCGCTCCCCCGGGGGCACCGGGGCGCGCTCCTCCTCCTCCTCCCCTCCTCTCCTCCTCCTCCTCCTCCTCCTCACTCCTCCTCCTCCTCCTCCTCCTCCTCCTCCTCCTCCTCCTCCTCCTCCTCCTCCTACTCCTCCTGCTCCTCCCCTCCTCCTCCTCCCTCTCCTGCCTCCTCCTCCTCCTCCTCTCCTCCTCCTCCTCCTCCTCCCTCTCCTCCTCCTCCTCCTCCTCCTCCTCCTCCTGCTATCCTCTCCTCCTACCTCCTCCTCCTCCTCCTCCTCCTCCTCCTCCTCCTCCCCCCATGCCCCCCCCCGTGGCGGGAAGAGAAGCCACGGCGTAAGCAGAAATGTCTGGCGCTCCGCGCGGGTTTCTTGGATCCGCGCTGGGCCCCCCACCGGCGGCGCCATCGGCGCTGCCTCTGGCGCGCTCTGCGCGCCAGGCAGGGGGGGTCCTGGCGCAGAGCCAAGGAGGCCGCGCGGCGCGCCGAGATTTTCTGTTCGTGCCCACAGCGGCTGCTGTCTGGCAGGCAGCCTTCTGTCTCCAATGGCCACAGTCCGCGGCGACACCGACAGCGAGAGTCTGGATCATAATGAACAGGAGCTGCTGTTGGTCTTTGTACCCGTTCTTTCCGTATCCATTTCGATCGTCCCGGAAGTTTGCCCCGGGGAAGGCCTGGCATCGCTCGGACGTGTGCATGTTTTTCTCGGCGAGGGCCCTTGATGACCATCCTGGACCATCGAGCGAAACAAACACGCACGAAACCGAAAAACGCACGGGAAATGGACGTCCGAGCGATGGCGAGAAGGGGTCGGGCTCTTCGGGGCCGCGGATTGAGAACGCATCTCGTCGGATGTCTGGGGACGCTGCCGTTTGTCTTCGTCTCCGCGGGGCCTTGGAGGTTCTGCCGCCTCGGGGTGCTCGGCGGCAGCTGCGGGTCGCCGAGAGTGGCCCCCGGCTTATCCACAGTCGAACTCATCCATCCTGCCTTCCTCCTCCTCCTCGTCCTCCTCCCCCCCCTCCTCCTCCTCCTCCTCCTCCTCCTCCTCCTCCCCCCCCCCTCCTCCTCCTCCTCCTCCCTCCTCCTCCTCCTCCTCCTCCTCCTCCTCCTCCTCCTCCTCCTCCTCCTCCTCCTCCTCCTCCTCCTCCTCCTCCTCCTCCTCCTCCTCCTCCCGGACGGCTGTCGGTCGGCGGCGAGGGAAGGGGGGAAGTGGGAGGGGGCGGGCCTTCTCAGCAGGCTCGGGAGTCCCCCGGCCTCCTGAGGAGTTGTCCAGGCCTTCCCCGAAGGTGCAGCCCACTTCCAGAAGGCGCGAGGGGCTTCTGAGAAGTCCCGCCGCCTTCGGAGAGGGCCTTCTTCCCTCCCCTTTCCCCCCTCTCGCGCGCCGCCAAGTCGGAGACCCGAGTGAGGATGAGGATCGCCGCGGGTGCCCGCGTTTCGGCTGGGAGTCGGTTGCTTCGCAGTCGGCTGTGTTCGGTCGGCTCGGTCTTGCCACAGGTTTCCTCGCGGCTGGTGGGAAAGGTGTCCGGTGGGTTCGGTTCAGTCCGATGTTGGGTCTTGGATGCGTCGCCGCGCCCTGCTGCTGCTTGCGGCCCGTCGGTCTCGGTCGGTCTCGATTTTTTGCTCGTGGTCGGTTCGGCCGGTCTTCGAGTGGGCCCCTCGCAGACTGCGAGTGGCCCGATCGCATTCCCATAAGCCTGCCGCGACGTGTTCTTAGAACGACTTCGTGGCAGACCGCGCGCAGACTGGTCGACGCCTGCGGGTCGCAGTGGGCGACCTCTGGGGCATCAGGCCTGCAACGGGCCTGGTGCCCCAGGATCGGTGGGGGTGCACACCTCTGGCCAGGCCGTGCTGGCGTGTGCGCACCGTTCTCGGGCCGGAGGAAGGGGGGGGGATTGGGCAAGGGGGGGTTACGAGATTCTCTGCCCCACCGAGGGGCCCATTCCTCGATACACAGACGCCTCCGGCGCCGGGAGGCGCGCCGGGAAAATCAGCCACGGGAGCTGATTCGCACGCCCCCCCCTTTGCTATCCCCCCCCCCCTTTCGCCCGACCCGACGTTCCTGGCCCGGCCCAGGGCGCGTGGGCTCTCAGCTGAGCTGGCGTCTCGTCCCAGGAGGGGGGCGAGCGCACGGGGAGACGAGGCTGGGGAGGGGTGACGGTGGGCCTGTTTTTTGCACCACCACCACCATCAGTTGGAGGGGGAGGGGGTCCTCCTCCTCCTCCTCCTCCTCCTCCTCCTCCTCCTCCTCCTCCTCCTCGTCCTCCACCTCCTTCCCCCCTCCAACTTATGGTGGTGGTGGTGGAGAGCAGGCCCATCAGGGGAGGGGCGAGGGAGCGAGATGGCTTGGAAGCTTTTTGTCCAGGGCTCGTTTCGATTCCTTCGATTCGACTCGGTTCGATGTCGACATACACCGATTCCGAGTCGATTCGACTTCGGACTCCGATTTGAAGTTCGATGTCTCCATGAGGCCCCACTACTCTGCCGTTTTCCACCCATTCGACTCCTCCCGACCTGACTGCCGATTTTTTCGCCGATCCGAGTCATTTCGATCGCAGATTCGACGTATCGATGCGATCCTGGGCCCTCCTGCTTTTTGGGGGGGCCCTCGGACGGCGTCTCGGGGGGTTCTCCTGGAGACCGGTGGAACATGCTGGGCCTCTTGGGGGCCATCTTGTGAGGGGGGGATTCCCAGGGCCCTCGGGAGTTCCTGCTCTCGGGCCTCTCCCCCGGCCGTCTTGGGGAGAGCTTCTGTTGGCAGTCGTGGGGGGGCCCGATGCGCAGTCTTGGGGCCCTCTTCGCCCACATGTGGGCTCCCCGGGGGCCTCTTCGCCCGTCTCGTGCCGGTCAGGGGGGGGCGTCTCGGGCCGTCTCGGGGATCAGAAGTATCGGGGGAGCGTAAGACCCGGGTTTGCCAGGACTCGGGTTCGCCATCGTTTTTTGACGACCGCGACTCGGATTTTGACGAGTAGGAGTTTCGTGGGATGTCTGCAGCGGGAGGCCTCGTCAAAATGCAGGCTCGGCCTCGTCATTTTTTTGACAACCTTGTCGGGGATTTCCGAGTCCCCTGTACCCGGGTCTTACGCCCCCCTGAAATTAGCCTTGAAATGGCGGGGATGCGATAAGCTTTCAGAGCCCATGAGGCATGGGTGATTTGGGCTTCTGGAGACCGTCGTGTTCAGAGAGACACTTGTCGGGTCGGGAGGACAGGGCCGTGAGAAATGATCCGATCATCCACGTTACCGCGTGTGTCGACGGTGCTCATGACAGAGTCGCACCCTGTACCCTCCCAACCCCTGCCTCCCAACTCGATCATGTTGGTTCTCACTTGTGGTCCCTCTGATGGACGTCTGGGCCCAAGGAGGAGCTCCAGTTCTCTGTTCAAGTGGCTTCCGCCATCCCGCCGACCCCCACAAGCAGTGAGTGTTTGACACGATCGTGGAAGTTAGATCTTGGGTCAGGAGCCTCCTGGATGAATTTGAGGGTCTCTTGGGATGCCGCTAAGGGGCCTCGTGGAGAACTCTTTCGGGGGCATGTGGGAGGCTTTGGGGGAGCGGCTGATTTCTGGTGTCCCAATTCTCTGCTGTTGGATCTTGTTGTCCCGGACCCCTCAGAAGGGGGCAATTGATCGGGGTCCGCCAAGCATTTGCAGACACACTGGTGACGAACGCATCATGTCGAGTGGCCCACCTGCCGAACAGTTCCCCAACGTTCCTGAGAGCCTTCCCTGCTCGACTTGCACGAGCCTGGGAACGCACGAGCCACTTGGACACACAGTTGACCCGCATCGTGAGGATGGGCAACCTTCCCAAAGGTACCCTTGCATCCTTGCCTCCTCGGCCCATCCTCAGCGGCTTTCGCTGGCCAGCCTCGTTCGGGAAACGTTAGGCATGGGCCTCCAAGGCCCTTGCCCCCTTACCGCGCATCCTTCTGATACGGGTGGCCTGTGCAGTAGAAGGCAAGGAAGGGGTGCCTTTGACACCGTCTCCGCCGCCGCCAGCGTCGGCATCGAGGGCCGCGTCCGCAGCGGCGGCGTTGGCGGCGGTGTCAGCGGCGGCGGCGGGACGGCGTGCGGCGGCGCCCGCACCGGCGGCGGCACTCGCGGCGGCGGCGGCGGCGGCGTTGGCCCGAAGCCCGAGGACGACGCCCTCTCCGACGGCGGCCCTGAGCCCGACGTGCGCGAGGAGGCGGTCGCGGCCCTGGTGTGGCAGGCGTCTGGCGAGGCCCGGCGGGCCCGCTTCGGCCAAGCTCGCGCGCCCTCGCGAGGGGCCCCGGCAGCACGCGGGAGGGGCCCTTCTCGGCGACTATACAGACACGGACCCCCTTATCGAGGCACGGAGTGTCTCATGGCGAAGAGCGAGCGCACCGCGCGTTTCTGCCTCCCGGGGGCCCCCTCAGCGGGCCCCGGGACCGTCAAGCAAGCGGCTCGGGATGAAACACCAGTCCTTCGGGCGGGGGGAGCGCTCCAGGAGCGCCCCTGGGAGCGACCCCGGGGGGCGCACCTGTGGAGCGCTCTGGGAGCGCAGCTGGGAGCGCGCCTGGGAGCGCCCCGGGGGGCGCCCTGGGAGACGACCCTGGGAGTGCCGTATAGGAGCGCCCTGGGAGAGCCCCAGGAGCGCCCTGGGAGCGCCCCGAAGCCCCAGGGGGAGTTCTTCTGGAAAAAGAACCTAAACCAAAAGCCATGTAGTCTGGCACGCCAGGCACTTCTTTGATAAATCAAAAGGGGGCGGCGGATCAAAGACGCCTACGGCGAGTCACCGCCGCCCCCTGCCTTCTTGGAAGCGCCTATGTGAGCACCCTGGGAGCGCCCTGGGAGCGGGACCTTTGGGGCCCCTGCTGGAGCCAGCGAGGGCCCACATGGGGCCCCAGAGAGGACCCCCTCAGGGTTTTTCCCTTCCCCCCCATTGAAACACCCTGGGAGCGCCCTGGGAGCGGGACTTGTGGGCCCCTGTTGGAGCCAGCGAGGGCCCACATGGTGCCCCAGAGAGGACCCCCTTGCGGTTTTTCCCTGCCCCCCCCCCCCCCAGTGAAACACACACCCCGTGGAAATCACTCCCCATTACCACCAGCCCGAGCCGAGTCCAGGGGCACGGGTCGAGACCTCCTGGGTGTCGGCGTCATGATCGTGGCGTCGGTGGTCTGGGAAGTCACCGAGAGCGCTCCACTGCTCGCAACGTGACTACTCGCAAACGTCCGAACAAAAAAAAAACGTCTGCCTCGATGTAGTGGATCCCAATTCCCCCCTCGGCGGATCCAGGCCACTTGCGAGCAGTTACTTTGCGAGTAGTGGAGCGCGCTCGTCTGGGGAGGGCGTGGTTACGCCGGGGTGTGGCGCCGCGGTCTGCGTCGCTTCGGGTAGTGTGGGGGGCACCGCGCTGCCCTCGTGATGGTCTCGTCGGAGCGCGGCGGAGGGGCTCCGTCGAGGTCCTATGGCCTGCCTCCCAGGGCGCGGGTTGCAGACCGCGCCCTTGGCAGACCACACCCTGCGGAGTCTCGAAGAAGAAACATCGGCATGGACATAAACTTTTGGCGCTCCGCGCTGGTTTCTGGGATCCGTGCGGACTTCTTGGACCCGCGCATGTTAGAATAAGAAATCAAAGGGTGATCGTATAGGTAAGAAACATCAACATAATGTTTTGGCGCTCAGCGCGGGTTTCTTGGATCCGCGCTGGGGCTCCCCTTGGCGGCGCCTCCGGCGCCGCCCCTGGCGCGCTCCGCGCGCCAGGGGCGGGAGGTCGACGCAGATCCAAGAAATCTGCGCGTAGCCCGCGTAGATCCCATGACGAACGGCCCTGCGCGATCGGAAAGCTGCGATCGTTCGCGGGGGAGCGAAGATCATGGCCCAGACATGCGACATCCCGCTTTTTTCAGGACGGCGTCCTTGGAAGTCCCCGACCTCTTCCCCGGGACCAGTTTTTCCTCCCGAGTCGTTTCCTGACGGTCCCGAGGACCGGCGACGGCCCCTTGGGGGCCGTGAGTGGCCCAAAGCCCTCCGCCCTGATTCTCTTACGACGCGATCCCGTCTGGGCGGCGGCGACCCCGACGTCGTCGTTCAACGCTGAACGCCGCCAGCGACCACCATCGGTCGATGTTGAACGATCTGACATTTTGGAAATAGCCGATCATTCAAGGTTGAACGAGCCCCGCGGTGTCATGAGCCAACGCCAGGGTCGGCAGGACACGCCCTCCTCCTCATGCTTCTGGACCTTCCACCCTGGCCTTCCGCTCCTGTTTCAATCTGATCAACGTCGGAAGGTATGGAAGGTGCAGGTGGAGTCGGCGGCACCCCAACATACTGATGCTATGTGTGCGTCGCCCCCCCGGGGGGCGACGCGCGCACCGGGAAATCTTATAGTATATGCGTCGTGGCGGGAGCTTTCTGGCCACACCGCTTGGGAAATGATCTACTACAAGGTGGATGTACGCGCGCCTCCAAAGAGGGCATAGAGTACTGGTATGTCTCTGTGCGTCCCATGGAGGGCGAACCTGCCGTGTGGGGGGTCGCTCCTGTGCGCATGCCGTGCCGCTTGGGGGCCCGGCCCGCGGCAGGCGCCCGAGGCAGACGGGGACGAGCCGGGCATCGGCGAGTGGGCGCCTCGGCGCCCTCTGCCGCCGCTGGACTCGCTGCGGGCCCTGCGGCTCCTGGCCGCCGTACGACAGGAGCTTCGTCGCCGTCGTTGTTGTCGTCATCGTCGTCGTCGTCGTCGTCGGCGTCGGTGTCGGCGTCGTCGTCGTCGCCGTCGTCGCCGTCGTCGCCGTCTTCGCCGCCGTCGTCGTCGTCGTCCTTGCCGCCACTGGAGGCCTAGAGGTCGGCACCAACGCCAGGGTTCGGCGGGTACCTCCACCGATGGAGGATGATCCCGATGGTGGTCGCATTCGGGGGTGATCCACCGAGGGGAGATGATCCACCATCGGGGTGATGGTGGAAGCATTCGGGGGTCCCAGGTGAACTCCCAAATCGAGGCGCAGCTCCCCTCGGTTCACGACGTCGGACATCTCGAGCCGCCGCCGCCACCATCGTCGTCGTCGTCGTTGGCCTTCGGCTGTAGTCGTTTGAAGAGGGGGGGTATGGGAGGAGGGGTAGGGCTCTGGGGGGGTGGGGGGCAGCAGCGGGCAGGAGGAGCGGCAGGAGGAGGCGGAGGGGCAGGCGGGGCCCTCCTTCTCCCTGCGCCCATTCCACCCCGACCCGCCCCTCGCCCTAGGAGCTGGGGCGCTCCGTGTCGCTCCAGGACCTGGCCGCCTGCCGCTCGCTCGACGACCTGGTGGCGGCCGTGCGGCGCGCGCCCTCCGCCAGCGCGCGGCGGTTCCCGGACCCCGGGGCCGCGGGGTTCCGCCTCTGGACCTTCGGCGGGCCGGGGCTGCCGAACACGCCTCGTCACAGGGGGGGGGGCCAGGGGCAGCGATGCCTGCAGGAGGCGTGTGGCGGCGTTCCTCTCTCCCGTCGGCCTGCAGGGACGGGGCCCGAAAGTCTGCGGGGCACCTCCAGGGAAGTCTGGGCAGATCCAGGGACGTCGTGGCACATCCAGGGGAACCCATGTGCAGGGAGATTCCAAAGGATCTCCGGGGAGATCTGGAGGAAGCCGTGGGTGCTCGATCCAGCGCGAGTGGAGGGACAGCAGCCGTCGTGAAGCCCTCAGCGAGCGATGGGACATTAGCCCCCGGATGACGCATCGATCCCCAACCGACAGCTCCAGCGGAGGAGCTCCACGATGCCAACCCGAGCTGAATATTGAAGTACTGGATGTCCCGAGAGAGAGAGAGAGAGAGAGAGAGCGAGAGAGAGAGGGGAACCGCACAGCTATGAGGGCCTTCCCCGGTTCAATGCAGTGGTCGTGGTGGTGTCGCATGTCCGTGCTCCCCCCCCATAGGGGCCCAGGGCGAACCTTCGAGCAAGATGGTCAGAAGCGTGCTCTCGGAGTCTTCCCTTTACATGACCACCTGATACGTACACAATATGTTGCTTGATTTGCACTCTGGTTCCCCACGTTTGAATCTGCTTTGGAACAACGCACAAAAGCGTTGTTCCGAATTCCTTCCCCTTCGCCGTGGAGGGGGACTGGAGAGATCCTGGAGGAGGACTGCGAGGTATCTGTGGTACAGATATCGAGGAGGGTGGCAGTCCTCTCCCCAGACATGCGGCGTCTTGATTTGTTTCAGGACGGCGTCCCTTGGACGTCCCGACCCGTTCCTTGGGACCGGTTTTTCGTCCCGAGTCATTTCTTGATGGTCCTGAGGCCCGGCGAGGGCCCCCCGGGGCCGAAAATCGCCATAAACCTCCCGTCCTGTTTTTTTCCCCCGACGCGATCATGTCTGGGTCCATGCCCCGTGACTCGTTTTGGGCTGCCCCAGGCTGGAACAACTGCCTGCAGTGGCTCTTTCGGGTGAGGCACCCTCTCGACCTCGAGGCGGAGCCGAGAAGCCCAGTGCGACAGACCCCCCTTGTGATCCCCCCTTCCCTCCCTCTCCTCCCTCTCCTCCCTCTCCCCCCTCTCCCCCCCTCTTCCCCCTCTCCTCCCTCTCCTCCCTCCCTCCCCCCTCCCTCTCCTCCATCCTCCCTCCCTCTCCCTCTTTTCCCCCCCCTTCCCTCTCCTCACTGCCTGCAGACTTCACCCACTCCCGTTCCTCACTCCACCGTAACCCCATTGCCCACCACTTCTTTCCCCCCCTGTCTCCCTCCCCCTCCCCACCCTCCTCCCCGCCCACCCCCATGCCACACACCACCGTCCGAGGAAAGGTTCTCTTAATGTTGAGATCTGAGTTTTTGATTTTGCAAGTAAGCGTTTAGATGGTTAAGTCGACTACGAGCATACAGCACCGAATTCCACTACGCAAATGCATTGCGCACATCGCAATGGGGGATGGAGAAGGCACTACATACATATGCGACGTACCACGCGCGCAGCATTCTGTGAGGGGGGAACTTGACCCTACAGTGCTGTTTTTTGTATACATGCTCCGCGTGCGGATCATGTATTATAAATGCAGGGTTCCATACAAAAACAACGATGAGTTCGTGCATAAATCTATTCATCAATTAGTCATGTATCAAAAGTCATGTATTTTCAACATCGTGGAGTAAAATCTTTTGACAAAACAAACAAACCCATGTATTAAACAACTGCCCTGTGCGTAAAAGCACTGCGCGAGCATGCGCTGCTGGGGCGTCCCCGCGGCGCTCCCGCGGCGCTCCTGGATGCTCCTCTGCGGATGCTCCTGCGGGTGTTCCTGTGACGCTCCCGGGGAAGCTCCTCGTTGGGAAGCTCCCCGGGTGCTCCTGCGGGTGCTCCTGGGATGCTCCCGGGAGGCGCCCGGGACGCGCCTGCGGGCACTCCTGAGGTGCTCCCGGGAGGCTCCCCCGGATGCTTCTGTGGCGCCCGCGGGCCGCTCCTGGGTCGCTCCTGCGGATGCGCTGCGTGAGAAGGCCGCACACATCCACTGAGGGGGAGGAGGAGGAGGAGGAGGAGGAGGAGGAGGAGGAGGAGGACGAGGAGGAGGAGGAGGTTATAGATCATTGAGCAGATGCACTTGGCGAGTGCGACCTCTCCTGGAATGCTCCAGGGTTGCTCCCAGGATGCGCCCGAGATGCGCCTGGGATGCTCCTGACGTGCTCCTGGGATGCTCCTGGGAGCACTCTCGGGGCGCTCCCGGGCGCTCCTAGGCTGCTCCTGGGATGCTTCTGGGTCGCTCCTGCGAATGCGCTACGCTGCGCAAATACACTACGCAAATTCACGACGCAAACATTCTGCGCACATGCGCTACGCGAATACGAGCACACCTGGGATGCTCCAGGGATGCTTCCAGAATGCTCCTGGAATGCTCCTGGGACAGTCCTGGGATGCTCCCGTGGCGCTCCAGGGACGCTCCTGGGATGCTCCTGGGATGCTCCTGGAATGATCCTGGGATGCTCCGGGGATGCTCCGGGGAAGCTCCTGGGATGCTCCTGAGACCCTCCTGCGAATGCGCGACTTGAGGATACTGCGCAAGTGCACTACGTAAATGCACTGCGCCAGTGCGAGCGCTCCTACGATGATACTGGGATGCTCTAGGGATGCTCCTGGAATGCTCTTAATGTGTTCCTGGGATGATTATGGGATGATCCTGCGGTTCTCCTCGGGTGCTTCTGGGGATGCGTCATGCCGATACATTACGTAAGTACATCACGTAAATACATTGCATGAGGATTACGTGGGTACACATCGTAAGTACAATGCGCGACTGCACATCGTAAATACGCTACGCAAGCGCACTACGCAAACACAATGTGCTCATGCACTGCGAACGCACATGGCGTAACTACACTGCGCAGAAACACTACACGAGTACAAAACGGAAAGGCACTACGTACCCACATGACGGAAGCAGACTACATCCAAGATTCACGCTGTGTTTTGTTTGCGCAGTGTATTTGCACAGTGTCTGTTTCACCCGTAGATCAAGCCTCCTCCGAGGGTGGTGAGGGGAGGAGCACCGCGCACCGCAGGGCTTTTTTCGGCGCCGCCCCCTGAGGCCTTCGGCGCCGCCGCCGCGCGGCTGCTTGGCCGCCACCCCGCGCTGCGGCTGCAGAACGACGGGCGCACCGACGTGCACACCGCCTACAGAGAGGCCGGCGTGGTGCTGGAGGTGCTCCGCGCGGCCGCCGGCGCGCCGCCGGCGGCGCGCGCGGTGCCCGCGGCGGCGAGGGCCATCCGCCTGCTGCAGGAAGCGCTGCAGGTCAGCTGGCCGAGGTGGCGCACGGGGCGGCCCCCGGCCGCCGGTGCCGTGGCTGGGCCGGAGACGATCCTCAGGATGGAGGGCCGGACGAAGAGGGGGGGGGATAAGGAAAGGGGGGGTCACGAAAGTTGCTGCGTGCAGGTGGTTTCGGCCCCAACCGAGGGGCCCATTCCTCGACACAGGGCCGCCTCCGGCGCCAGAGGGTGCCGGGAGAATCAGCTACGTGAGCTGATTCTCAACCCCCCCCCCTTTGCTATCCCCCCCTTTCGCCCGGCCCGAAGGATGGAGTGCCCGCTGGAGAGCCTCGAGGCGACAGCGAAGCCGCTGAAGAAGAAGTTCCGCCCGCCCTTCCAGCTGGCGCTCTTCACGCACCCCGAGGCGGCGTGCGAGGCCGAGGGCGCGGCGCCCTGGGGCCACATGTGCGTCATGCTGTCGCACGCGATAGCGGACGGCACGGCAGTGGAGCCAGTGGTGCAGGATCTGGCCGCTCTGTACGAGGACGAGTTGGCCGCTGCCAGGAGCCGCGGCGCCAGTGGCGGGCACAGGCCCATCCGTCTGCCCCATCTCGAGGAGGAGAGCACGGCACAGCCATGAACTCTCGGAGGTCCGCACGGGTTTCTTGGACTGGCGTTGGGCCCCCATGGCGGCTCCCCCGAGCACCGATCCAAGAAGCACGGGACGACCCCCGAAAGAGCATGTTTATGCAGCTGCTTCCTCTCCTGTCGTCTGCCCCACTTCGGCGCGGTCCTCGAGCAGCGCCTGCTGCACACCCTCGCGGGGGACACCTCGCCGGATGCCATGTACATGGACCGCCGCATGGACTTCCTGGAGCACCACTTCCCAGAGAGCAGGTGCGCGGGCTACTGCCAGACATTCCACGTGCTGCCCTCGGAGCTCCGGGAGCTGATGTCCGCGGTCCTGCGGCACGTTCCGGGCTGCCCCGCGGAGCTGGCGCTGCTGTCGCTCCTCGCGATCTCCTTGGCGCGCCTCGGCGGGGAGCCGCGCGTCAAGCTCACCCTCGTGCACCACGGCCGGGACAGCCCTCCTGGGGCCACGGGCATCGTGGGATTCATGACCGACTTCCGGACGTTCACGGTGCCCACCTCGGAGCTGATGTCGCTCTTGGGGGTAGTGCACTTCGTCTTCGCCTCCGTGCGGGAGCGCGCCTGGCGCCGCCCCGAGGCCCTGGAGCAGATCGCCACGCTCGTCAACATAGTGCCGTCCTCCTTCTCCCCGGCGGGGCCCTTCACCCAGGCCTTCTGGCGTTGCGTAACGGGAAGGGGGTCTATGAATGGGGGGGGGCTGCGGACAGGTGCACCATTCGCGCTCCCTAGTGGACCCTAGAGAGGCTCCCTGGGGCCCCAGAAGGGCACGAAAGGAGCACGTTCCTTCGCCCCCCGTGTAACCGTGATCCGTATTCATTCCCCCCTTGTTTCTCTCGGCGGGGAACAAACTCGACCTTCCTCTTCCTCCTGCCCCGCCTCCGCCTCCTCCTCCTCCTGTTCCTCCTCCTCCTCCTCCTCCTCCTCCTCCTCCTCCTTCTCCTCATTCTCCTCCTCCTCCCCCTCCCCCTCCTCATCCTCCTCCTGCTCCTTTCAGCAACGCCTAAGGCTCAGTGGATGGGCACCAGCTGGGCGGCCAGCCCAGACGGGGCGCTATCGCAGTGGGGCATGGGCAGGAGCCTGCGCCGCCCGCTGGAGTTCCAGATCGAGCAGGTCGACGCGGAGCAGTGGACCTCCTCGGGCGGGCGATTCTGGGCCTCCCAGATGGGGTCAGAGTAGATGGTGTCGAAGGACTGCTCCGAATCGACGATGCACCGGCGATGCGGCCCGATGCGGATCCCTTCTCGACGCCAACGACGCCAGTGCGTCGCCGACGTCGCCGATGCGTCGCCGATGCATCTGCGATGCGGCGCGGTCCTCCGACACCATCAACTCGGAACCCGCTGGGGCGGCCTCTAGAGTCGCAGCCCCCACATCCGCGGCCTCGCGCACTGGACCCCTCGGCCGCGACCTCGCGCATCGGGGCGGCTCTGCGCGTGTGCCCCGCGCGGAGCCCACCGATGAAAGCCGCGTGTCCAAGGGACCGCGCTTCGGCGCCCAGGCTGCGTCGGGGCATGGATGCGGATGCGTACGTCAGTATCGTTGGACCGATCCCCAGCCCCACTGGGCCGTGGTACCTCAGCCCAACCATCCCACCCGCCCAGTTGGGTATGTAGACCCTGCGCAGTCTGCAAGGAGCAGCCTCTATCCCCCCATCTATGGGGGGTGACATCGGCCAGCGGGACCAAGGCCGCGCCAGGGGGGACAGGGGTCGGCCGATGGATGCCATGAGAATCCGAACAAGCCGGAAAAGACGATCTTGTTCAGATCCAATCTGGTCTATGTGTCCGTGTTTGTTGTTTTTGTTACGTCTCTCTCTGTATATCCCTCTCTTTGTTTATGTTATCAGTTATGGTAACTATCTTGCTCCTGGCTTTTTATGTTTTGTTCTGTCTTCCGTCGTTTTTGGTTTGGTCGTTTTGTTGTTCGGTGCGCTCGCCGCGCGGGAGGACGGTCAACATGTACGTGGACGAGGTGCGCTATCCTGCCGAGGCCGGGCGGCGCTTCCGGGCTTGCTGGGCGCGCGCCCTCCGCGACCTCCGCGAGGACCCTCTGCGCGGCGTGCTGGGCGGCCGCCCCGAGCCGCCGCCGGCCTACCAGCGTTAGGTCGGGCACGTTCCCTTCAGGGGGAAATCTGAGCAATCGTCAACTAATAGTCAGGGAGTGTTTTTTTCGTCCTTTTGTGGGAAACATGTTGTACGTCTGCAGGGGGACGTGCCCGACCTAACACCAGCGGCTGCTGCGCCCCCGCGACCCGGGCGGCGGCGCGGCGGCATCCGCCGCGTAGCGCCTGCGGCCCCGAGGGCACCGAGGAGCAAGGAAGGGGAGAAGGACGAATCCCAGACAGACTCGCGTCGTGCAACCAGAAGAACAAAAAAAATCTGGGCGGGAGGGTTTTCGCAGTTTTCGGCCCCCATTGGGGCCCTCGCCGGGCCTCGGGGCCGGCAAAAAACGACTCGGGACGAAAGACCGGTCCCGGGTAAAGGGTCGGGACTTCTGGGACACCGTCCTGAAAAACTAATGTCGAAGAAGGAAAAAACGCCATAAATATAACTTTTGGCGCTCCGCGTGGGTGTCTTGGATCTGCGCTGGGAGCGCGCCAGGGGCGGCGCAGGCGCCGCGGGGGGGGGGGGAGGGGCCAGCGCGGATCCAAGAAATCCGCGCGGAGCTCCAACGGTTTATGTATATGGCGTTTTTTAAAAATGTTTTCTTGTATGAGCGACGCATACACACGGGGTTGTCTGCGCCGACATCGGCGCGCCAGCTGCCCGTGTCTGTTCGCGCGGAGTCGCCCTCGCCTCTCCCATGTGGCGCGCCGCGCGGGCGGCCCGCGGCAGCCGCGGCGTGAGGTCCTTACGCGACCTCGCGAAAGAGGCCCGTTCTTCTCGATCGTCGCTCACATGGCGTAAGCCTGGATCTCCTGGATTTCCAATCGTGCAGAGCTCCAATCGTCGCTCAACTTCTCGTCGAGCCCGCAGAGCTCTCCGCGCCGACTTTCCCCGGATCGGCCCCGGGGCCCCCCCGGTGGCGGCGCCTGCGGCGCCGCCCCCTTTGGCGCACGCTCCGCGCTCTCCGGGCAGGGCGGGCCAAGGAGGGAGGACGGCGGAGGGAGGAGGGAGGAGGGAGGAGGGATGACGGGGGAGGGAGGAGGGAGGAGGGAGGAAGGAGGGGAGGGGGAGGGAGGAGGGAGGAGGGAGGAGGGAGGAGGGAGGAGGGAGGAGGGAGGGGGGAGGAGGGAGGAGGGAGGAGGGAGGAGGGAGGAGGGAGGGGGGAGGGGAGGGGGGAGGGAGGAGGGAGGAGGGAGGGGGGAGGAGGGAGGAGGGAGGAGGGCCGAGGCAAGGGATCAGTCCGGGGGCGGGCCTCCGAGGAGCAGAGGTGTCTGTGCAGCTGCTGGGCCTTCTGGGGGGGTCCCTGCCAGGGCTGCTGGCAGTGCTCCGTGCCAGGGCTCCTTCGCAGGGCTCCCTACTTAGTAGGGCCCCCCCAAGAGGGGACCCTTTTCTTGGCATCGCTCGGACGTGTGCCTTTTTCCGTCGGCGAGGGCCATATCGAGGAGCATCCTTGAGCCTGTGGCGAAAAAAAACACGCACGCAACCGAGAAAAACACACGGGGAATGGACGTCCGAGCGATGGCGAGTTCTTGCTCCTCCTTAGGAGGGCAAGGTGCGGCACGAAAAGACCGGCCTGCAGCATATCCCTGTCCCACAGAGTCTGTGCAGTTGTTGCTTTCTTGTCATCGTTTTTTCAGCCTCCGAGAACCGAAGGTCTGTGCAGCTTGTTGCTTTCTTGGCATCGCTCGGACGTGTGGCTTTTTCCGTCGGCGAGGGCCATCGATGAGCATCCCTGATCCTTTGGCGAACAAGCCACGCACGGAACCGAGAAAAACACACAGGGAATGGACGTCCGAGCGATGGCGAGTGTTTGCTCCTCTCAGGAGGGCAAGGTGCGGCACGAGAAGACCGGCCTGCAGCAGATCCCTGCCCCAGAGAGTGGTGCCGACCTCGTCTCGATGCTTGTCTTGAGGGTCCTCGCACCGCTTCCGAGAGCACCGGATGGCAAGATGCGGCATGCATTTAATGGAGGATGACGATTAATAAATGACCGGGGGTCGTGTTCACGCGGCGGCGCCCGGGATGACGATTAGAACAAACCGGCCGCGGGTTGGAAAACTATTTCTTAAACCGTTCTCCTCCAATCAGAAACTTGTGCAGAAATAGCAGAAGACTATGTTTTAAATCGTTCTTCCCATTTCTTTTATTAATCGTCATCCCGCATTACGGCGGCACGTTCGTGTCGTGTCGACGCGGAGGCGACCCTTCCATTGGCGTGTCAAGGCTGAGCGCCGCCGGTGGCTCGGAGTCGGCCAACGCGGGCGATATGGCGATCGGAAAGCTGCCTATCCGTCAAGGTTGAGGGATCTACGCGGCGTGAGAAACCAGCGTTGGTCAGAGACCCGAATCATCAGGGGTGACTCGGGTCAGGGCTAACTCGGGTTCCTTCTTCGGGAATCCGAACCCGAGTTGCCCCGGGCCCGAGTTACCCCGGATAACTCGGGCGTCCAGAGCCCCAAATCATCAGGGGTGACTCGGGTCAGGGCTAACTCGGGTTCGTTTTTCGGGAATCCGAACCCGAGTTGCCCCGGGCCCGAGTTACCCCGGATAACTCGGGCGCCTAAGTTGGGGTCGTCACGACACGAACTTGCTTTACCAGCCTAGAGCAGATCCTTATCCCTGAGGTTGGCATCACCTCGACGTCGATCTCACAAGGATTTGTCCCCGTTTCTGACGGCACATCCCTGATACTGTCATCGGCTCTGGGTTGTCAGTCTCAGGCGTAGGGGTGCGGCCGAGGCTGGTAATCAGCAGAAGTTTTTAGAGGTCCACGCCGACTCTCTGTGGTGATCGCTGGAACCCCCCTGGCGGCACCTCCAGTGACACCCCCAACGCGATCCGCGCGCCTGGGGAATGCCAGCGCCGTTCCCGAGAAGTCCGCGCGGACCTCCGGAAGGCTACGGTCGGGCCAAAGGTTGCTCTTGGCGTCTTGCCCCCCGCCGGTTTGGGCCCGCGAAGCTTCGGCGCGACACGCGAATCGCGTCGTGATTTCCAGGCGTCGGCATCTTGCGCTCGTTCCGGCCGCCCCGCGGAGCGGAGCGGCACGCGATCAGTTCGCGTGACATGGCGTGTCGCCGAGGCCGCCGCCGCGGCACGCTGAGCAAACAACAATCCTGACCGTATGCTGTCGGTGGTTCAAAGATGGGTTCCTGAGGGATGGGGTCCTAAGGATGGGAAGGGGTCCAAGGGTGGATTTACACTGTCTGACGCACCTCGTCCTTAGAACCACATCTCTCAGGACCCCATCTTTGAGCCACCGACTGATGTCGTTGCTGCTATTCTGTGGAGGGCTGGGAGCTCCCGGGCACCACGGCCAGCCGTGCGGATCGCGACCTAGGCCGAGCGGCCGTGCTCGTGCACCCCCTGGCCGAGTTGTGTGGAGCTCGCTGCCGTGAAGTCTCAGATGTTTCGTGGCCCCGGCAGGTCAAAAAGCACCCCTCCTTCGGCCACGCGCAGAGGGGGGTAGGAGGAGGGGGGAAGGCTTCTTGGAAGCAACCCTGCTTCTTGGAAGGCGCAGGCCTTCTCTATAGACGTAAGGCCAGGGCCTTCGAAGAAGCAGGGTGCTTCTAAGAAGCCTTCTCCCTCCCCCTACCCCCCTTTGCGCGCCGCCAGCTCTTGCTCCTGCCTCGTGTCTGCGGCCAGAGAGGGGGGGACGTGAGAAGGGGCGGGCCTTCTCAGAAGGCTCGGAAGTCCCCCGGCCTTCCGAGAAGTTTCTGAAGCCTTCCCTGAAGACGCAGACAGCTTCTCAGAAGGCGCGAGGACTTCTGAGAAGTCTCGCCGCCTTCTGAGAATGCCTTCTTCTTTTCACTTCCCCCTTCGCTCGCCGCCAACCGATCTCCTGCTCATGCTGATCTTCCGGGGGCGTCAACTGTGCGCCTGCGCCAATCTCAGCCAGGACGCTTCTGGGCACCGGATCGGTGCACGTGCCTTCCGCGCTGTTCCAGGAGGGCGCACAGCACACACCGATCCTAGGCTTAAGTCGGGCCTGTCCCTCTACAGGGGGAAGATTCAAAAATAGTCAAAAAATAGTCTGGGGTCTATGTTTTGAATATTTTGGGGCATCTTTAGTATTCTTCGAATCTGCTTTGATTTTTCGTCCAAAATCCCCCTGTAGGTGGACAGGCCCGACCCAGTCCTAGGCCCAGGATGGGCCCTTGCCAGGTTCGGTGCAGGTGCGCGCGCAGTCGGCACAGGCCAGGGGGGAATGAGTCTCATCTGAGCGGGGCTCCCCCTTCCTTTGTGCCTCCGCGGCCGCGTCGGAGGGAGGCGTGGCTCAGGAGGGAAAGAAACACACAGACACACTTAATCGTCGACTCCCAGGAAAAGATGGGAAAATATGGGAAGTGGGGGGAAGACAGAAACCCAGAAAATATATGAAAAGATGGGGAATCCTTTGATTTGTGTGTATCTATCTGTGTGTCCTGGGGCCCCTTCAGTGGCCCGAGCTTTGCACTGGCCTCCGTCCCGAGAGATCGGGGGCGACCGCCGCCTTGGTCGGCGCAGGCCGCCCACCCGTGGCTCTCCGCGGCTGCGGCTGCCAACAGGAACCTCTCCACGGCTCGAGTGGCAGCCCGCTGCGAGTCGACCGGCCCCTCTCGGCCGCCGTGGGCCCTGTCCCATGCCCCCGCGGCAGAGACCGAAGACCGATTTCTGACCACATCCACCGCTGGATCCTCGATTCTATGATAGGCCCTCGGGGGTGGAAGTGGGTAGTTTTCCTCCCCCTGGGGCGGGGAAGCTGCCCACCTCCACCTCTGGAAACCGCTTTTCGCAAGGCACCTCGGGAAGTGGGTGTGGTCAGAAATCGGTCTCCTAAGAGACCAGGGGGGCCGCCGCGACCTCCCGAGCTTGCCGCTTCCGCTCCCGCCCCTGCTGCCGCTCGTGTCCTCCCTCTGCGGTGCACCCACGCTGGCGGCGGGGATCCACGGCTTCGGTGACGAATCAACGGAGCCTCGTGTCCTCTCGTAGATCTCCGCCTGTAGGGTGCACTGGCGTCGGCGATAGTCGATGCAGTTGCGTCGATTGGCGACGGCTAGCGACGACTGGCGTCGACCAGTGTCGACTAGCGTCGATCTAGCGTCGATTAGCGTCGATTCGCGCAGATTGGGGTCGATTCGCAACAGAGCCAACAAGAAGGTATTGTAGGCCCCAGAAGTTGCCGCAGACCATTGTTTTTTGCTCGGGCTCGTGGCCTTGAAGGCGCGGGTCTGCTGAACAAACAAAGCAACGAGGGCCGTGACCTCGACCACACGGGCCTCATGGCTTTTCCTATGGACCGTGTCTTTGAAGGCACGGGGCCCTTATTTTGTTACAGAGAATTAAGGGTCTCTAAGGCCCGGGCCATTCGTTTTACGCGGGATCGTGTCCTCGAAGGCAAAGGACCAGCGTTTCTGCAGTGGAATCCGATGCCCCGAAGGCGAAGATCCACAGCGGTCGCCCCATCGCAGGCGCAGGACCATTGTTTTCTCATGAGGTGTCGTGGCCTCGGGGGCGCGGGTCTTTGTTTTTTCGATGAGCAAAAAGTTCAGGAGATGTGGACACGTAGTCCGGAGGTGGTTACAGGCGACGTTCGGGCCGAGGGGGGTCGCGCGCGTCCTCAGCGGCTTGTCATCTCGCCTCCCGAGAAGCCGGTACATGAGTTCTGTAACCTTCAGGACCTGCAACCAAGTTGCAATGGTCTTCAGGGTATCAAGATGTTGCAGGGTGCCACAGTGCGCTCGAAAGGGCTAAGCTGGACAGTTGCTGAAACTCACGCCTCGCAGCCTGATGGTCCACGCAAGGGGGTCTGGTGGACTTCTATGGCGGCTGCTGCTGGTTGGCTGTTGGCTTACTTGATGACGTCCAGTGTGTCGCGTGCGCGCTTTTGCCTGATTGTTTGATTGCTTGATAGCCATGTCGTTGCTGTCAGTTGTGGAAGTCTTGTTGCCGATGCCGCCGGCCTGGTGGCACGCGCTGCTGCAGCAGTTGTTATATGGTCGTTCCTCTTGTCCTTCGCCTGCAGGGCCGGCCTCCTCTTGCGCGCAAGCGCGCGCGAGGTCTCCACGGCAAAGGATGTTGGCAACTACATCTGCCTCCGCCGCTAGGCGCGAGGGAAGGGCCGCTCGCGCTGCTGCCATGTGCACTCTTTCCTGTCTTCTAGGTTCTGTGATCTTGCCTGTTCTCTGGTTCCCGCAGTGTTTCCACGGTCTCTTTCCACACGAAGGTAGAAACAGGGAGACAGAGAGAGAGAGAGAGAGAAACAAACAACGAACAAATAGTTTCGGGCTCCTGAGGGGTCTCCAGCACGGACTCTTACCAAGGCTCTTGCTAGGACCTGTTCCTGAAAGTTTGTCCTCCCTGCCAGAACTCTGAGCGAGACCCTTACAACAGCTCTTGGCCATACTCCCGACTAGCACTCCTAGGAGGACTCCCTACCAGGACTACCAGCGTGACCCCCTACGCGAAGACTCTTAGGCCGACTTTCTTCGTGGCCTCTTGTCTGGGATTCCCTGCTAGGACTGTTGGCAATGCTCCGTGCTAGGGCTCCTTCGCGGGGCTCCCTACTGAGTAGGACCCCCCCCACGAAAGGACCCTTTTTCAAGGACCCCTCGCTCCGCCGAGTGCGGCTAATAACGTTACCAATACGTAGGACGAGGATATACATATATATATATATATATATATATATATATATAGATTATCATACGCACCTCTCCGAGGGAGTAGAGCTCAGAGGCGATTAATGCGCACGTCGTCCGCGATTTTTCTGGCGGTTTCGCTCGGGACATCCTCGAAAATCTGAAAATCGGTAAAACCTTCAAAAACACATGGTAATTTCAATAATTTTGACCCCGATTCTCAGAGAATGGCGGTTTCGCCTGAGACATCCTCCCAAAATCGAGCCCCAGACCCCTCCTCGGAGCCTCCTGGGGGCCTCCTGGAACCTCCTGGGGCCTCCTGGGGCTTTCTGGACCTTCTGGTACCCCAGACCCCGCCTCGGAGCCTCCTGGAGTTCTCCTGGGCCTGCTGAGGCCGCCTGGGGCCTCCTGGGGCCTCCTGGGGCTTCAGAACTACATGCACACACAGAGACACAAATCACGCCCAACACATCACACGCTAGACAAACATAACATACACACACACAACACCGACAACACACAAAAAGCACGCACCACACAAAGCACACATCACACACACAACACTCACAATCCTGGGGCCTCCTGGAGCCTCTTCTGGTATCCAAGTCGGGCCTCCTGAGGCTTCCTGGGGGGCCCTGGTACACACATCGCAAGGTGTGGCAACCCCACTTGCGCTCGAGTGCGACTTCGCTGTTGCATGTCACTCCTGCTTCAAACGCCCCTTCAGCTTGTTGTATGAGCCTGGGCACACACGTGCCACTTGTACATATATATATATATATGTGTGTATATATATATATATATATACACATAGATTAAGGGCCCCTCGCGAGAACTCTTAGCACCTCTCCATACCCAGACTCGTGGTAGGCCCCCTTGTCACGACTCTGACGCAGGACGTCCCAGTGCCATCGCGGAGCACGCGCGGGGCGAGCGCGCACTTCGACTCCTGTGGCAGCTGCCCAGCGCCTCCGCGTGCTCGCTGTTCGTGCCCTCGGCGTGTCTCGCGGGGGGAGGCGCCGAACGTTCGGCGGCAAGCAACTGGGACTCCTTCTGGGTTGAAGGAGGCTCCCTACGAAGGACCCTTCGTGGGACGCCCTGCTAGGGCTCTTCTCAGGACTCCTATCTGAGGCTCAAAGTAGGACGCGCTCCCTGCCAGGGCGCCGAGTGATACCTGTTACTGGGACTGTTCGTGGGACTCCCCACCTGGGACTCCCAGTCCGATCCGAGCCCCTACGCGGACTCGTAGCAAGACGCATGTTTTAGAAATCGTATTGGAACCCATCCCGAGCCCTCAGTGATGCTCCCCAGTAGGGGGAAGCTTGGCGCGCCTCCCTGCCTGGACTCTCGGCACGACGCCCTGGTCGGACTTTGTGATCCGGTTGTTAGCCGGACTGCCTGCACTGAAACTTAGCAGGGTTCCATACCAGGGACTTCTGGCATAATTTCTTATTCTCGGAGGTGGATCGACCTCCTACCCTGACACGTCGATTAAGGAATTGGCCGTTTTCGGTTTGCGAGAGGGCGTCGAGGTCGTCAATTTTGCGGGTCCAGGTCCGTCGGTGTCGGTCCCAGGCCGTTTTCACCAAGGGGAGGTTTGCTAAAGGGAGGTTTGTCCACCGCCGATATTCAAATGCCAATGTGAGGGCTCCCGACTAAGACTCTCAGTGGCTCCGTAGTTTTCCAGAGTCGAATTTTTCGTGGGGCTCTGCCTGTGAGTCTCCCCGGCAGGACTCTTTAGTGCGACCCCTACTAAGGCTTCTCATGCGACTCCCTACTGGCACTCCGAACAGGACTCCCTCCAAGGACTTTTAGTGCGACTCCCTACGAAGACTCTGAGTCGGACTCCCTGCGCGGCCTCTTCAGTAGGATTCCCTACCAGGACCATTAGTGGGGTGCTCCACCGGAAATTCAGAAGTAGCACCCCCACCCAGTGGACCCGAGCCAGGACTCCCTCTTAGGACTTGTAGCATCGCTCACTACCAGGGCTCGTCGTAGGCCTCACGGCTAAGACTCTGAGTGGGGCTTCCTTGCGTTGTAGCTGGGGGAGCGACTGGCGAGCGCGCCGTTCGACCCTTTTGGAAAATGCCCAGACATTTCGCGGGATCGAGTTTCGCGCTCGACCCTGTGGAAACTGGCCGGAAATTTCGCGGGCTCGATCTTCGCACCCTCAGAGATTCATCGCAGGGGAAGCGCCGAGCGAGCGCGGCATATGACCTTGCAGAAACTGTCCAGACATTCCGCGGGCTCGATTGTCGCGCCCACGTCATTTTTTCGCCGAGCGAGCGCGCCACTCGGCCTGGTAGATCAAGCTCAGGAACTTCGCGGGCTCGATTGCCGTGCCCGCGGAATTTGCCGCAGGGGGCGCGCTGGACGAGCGAGCCATTCGACCCTATTCAGAGCCCCGAATCATCAGGGGTAACTCGGGTCAGGGCTAATTCGGGTTCCTTTTTCGGGAATCCGAACCCGAGTTACCCCGGACCCGAGTTACCCCGGATAACTCGGGCGTCCAGAGCCCCGCATCATCAGGGGTAACTCGGGTCAGGGCTAATTCGGGTTCCTTTTTCGGGAATCCGAACCCGAGTTACCCCGGACCCGAGTTACCCCGGATAACTCGGGCGCCCAACCAATGGACGCTGCCCGGACATTCCGCGGGCTCGATGTTCGCGCCCGCGGGAGTTACCGCAGGGCAAGCGCCGAGCGAGGGCGCAATTCGACCCCCCCCAGGAATTCCCGCGGGCTCAAAAGCTGACGAGCCCGCGGACGTCCGTGGCAGCTTCGACCGCGTCGAGCGGCGCGCTCGCTCGGCGCTTTCCAGCGATCACCTACCTGCACGGGGCGAAACGGTGTACAGAATGGGCAGACTCTGGGAATTTGAGCCCCAAGCCTTCAGCTCATTGGACTTCCGCTCTGATCACTGAGCGACAGAGGTCCTGCTAATACCAGTGATGTAACCTGTTCTCAACATCTGCTGCCACAACTCCTGCCTTCACGTGCACGGGAGGCCCATGCAGGCGAGGTCTGAGCGGAAGCCGCGTTCCGGAACCTCGCGCGCGAGGCCACGCCCCTTAGGCTACAGGGGGTACGCCGCCATGCCGCCGCTCCGCGCCACCGATATGACCAAGCACCCACAGGCAACCCCAAGGAAAAGATCGTCAGGAGGGAAACAACACAGACACATTTAATCGTCGTTCCCCCGGAAAATATAGGAAAATATTGGAAATGGGGGGGAAGACGACAATCCAAAAATATGGAAAATATGGAGAACCCTTTTATTCGTGTGTATTTATTTGTGTGTCCCAGGGCCCCTTTAGATCGATCCCCCTGGGGGAAGCGCAAGGTCACACGGCCGCCCTGCGGGCCCGCAGTGTCAACTGACACGCTGGCGTGGGGAGCCCGTCGGGGTGCTGCTGCGTCGCGGTGTCTTGCAGTGGTCTTTCTTCAGCAGCGACGCGCCGACGGGCTCCCCGCAGCGGCGTGGCCTTGCTGTTCCCGGTTTCGCGTCCTTGTCGCGCGCCTCCCCATGTCGCCCCTTTCTTCCTCCTCCTGCTCCTCCTCCTGCTCCTCCTCCTCCTCCTCCTCCTCCTCCTCCTCCTCCTCCTCCTCCTCCTCCTCCTCCTCCTCCTCCTCCTCCCCCCCCCTCCTCCTCCTGCAGGATCCCTCCCCCCCCCTCCCCTCCCCAACGTGGCCGCTTTTGCCGAGAGGAGCTGACTCAAGGGGGGGCGCTTATAGGGGAGCGAGCAGTGACAGAAACATGAAAACTCGAAGGTCCGCGCGGATTTCTCGGGTCGGCGCTGGACCCCCCTCCCTGGCGCACGGAGCGCGCCAGGGGGCCCCAGCGGCGGGCCGAGAAAGCCGCGCGTACCTCCCAGTTGTGATGCTTATGTTTATGTCTTTGCTCGTTCCCCTGAGAGCTGCTGCGCTTGCCATTGGGCTCGAGCTGCGCTGCCGACGCACAGGGGGTGGCCGAGGGGAGCAAGCTCTCGGCGCCGCGTCCCCCGCCCTGCGGGAGGCAGCGTCGACGGCAGCTCACCTGCTGGGATGCAGGCCACAGCAGGTGCGGGGCAGTGTCGAAGCGTGCGTCAGAGGCAACGCCAGGGGGGATAGGCTCAGGGGGGGATGCATCGACCCCCAATCGCCTCATCGACCGATCAAGATCGTGCGGACTTGCTACCGGGGCCTGTCGCATAGGCGACGTATCGCCGATTCCAGGTCGATGAGTCCCTCCCCCTCTGAGCTGGTCCCCCCCCAACGTTCCCCCGCAGTACAGTCGCAGGCCGAGTCTGTGGAGACTGGCCGAGGTGAGCGTCGATGAGCGTAAGATGGGCGCAGCCGTTGGCTCACGAGGTGCCCACGGAGCAGGAGCGGCGCGAGGCCGTGGGGGACCTCGCGCGGGCTGCTCGCGAGCGCCCCGTGTGAGGTGGTACGGGCTGAGCCGCAGACTCCCCGGCCCGAGCCCGGCCTTCCCGCACCCGAGGCGCACCGATAGTCGGATTGGGAGCGCCGCGTCTTCGAGAGCCCACAGCTGCGCAGACGGGCAGCGACGATGGATCCCACCACGGTTCGGTGCGACACGCTGACCGCGCCCCAGTCCCCAGGCATCGTCGTCCCAGGCTTTCTCGGTCTCCCGCCCCGCGGAGCGGAGCGACACGCCGTCGGCTCGCAGGGCATGGGGCTGAGCGACGTGGCGCGCGACGTGCGGAGCGGAGTTGCCCGACCGCACCCAGCCGCAGGACCCGCCATGGGCAGACACAGCCAGCGAGGGTCGGGATGGCCGACCAGCCGAGAACCCTACCAGCCTCGGAGCACTCGGTCAACACCGACTCCCCTTCCCTGTGCTGGGAACCGGGGCCCGCGGCGATGACGATGACGATGACGATGATGACGACGACGATGGCGATGACGACCCCCGTCCGAGAGGAGGCGCACCGTCACGCCACGGTTCCAACCTTCCTGCCCTTGCCTCCAACGCCCTACTCTGACACCGCTCCGCGTCACGCAGCCCTCGGCTGGACAGCACTCGCCGCCGAGGCCTGCTGCAGCCGCCCTAGCCGAGTGCAGCTGTCGAAATTCCCACCGACGACGAGGACGATGACGACGGCGACGGCGACGACGGCGGAGGCGGCGGCGGCGGCGACGACGACGATGACGACGAAGGCGGCGACGGCGGCGGCGACGGCGGCGGCGACTGCGACGGCGACGGCGAGGGCGACGGCGACGGCGACGGCGACGACGACGACGGCGACGGCGACAGCGACGGCGACGGCGACGGCGATGGCGCGCTCGTTCTGCAGCGCGCAGGCTGTGCCCGACGGCCACGGCACGTGGCATCACCACCAGTCCAGCTGGGATCTTGCGACGCTGGCCTACAGCGGGGGCCCATTTCAAGAAACACCTTGCTTGCCTCTAGGTTGCCATGGGTTTCTTGGGTTTCGATGGTTCTGCAGTGGAAAGCGTGAAGTTCCTAGGTCAAAAGTCGATGGACGTCCAGGGGTCTGAGGGTCGGGTTAATTGGAAGGTTTCTTGTGGACTGGCTTCCACTGTACCTCTGGATTGCCCGTGCCTATCCCGGCCCGCTTCGCATCCGCTGCCACCGCGGTAGACGAGCAGTCCAACTGCACCGACGGGTCTTCACCGCTAGCTGGACGGCAGCAGCAGGGCATTCGATCAGCCTCTATCTCGCTTCCACCCTGCCTCAGCATGGGTCCCGCTGCACGTCAACATCAGCGGCCACCTAGCGGATTCCGATCTCGATGCTCACATCCACACCTACAGCATTCCCGCCCCTCCTGAATGGTCGCACCCCGAACTGACCCTGACAGTAACAGCATGGCAGACCGACGGGTCACGACGCGAAGGAAGGCGGCAGCAAAAGCACGGCAGCATCACCCACGTCCAATCTCCAAAGAAGAGGGCAGCAATCCTAATGGCACCGCGCTGCAGGAAGTGCGATCTACTACATAGCATCGCGATGCGATCCAACGATGGGCCTCATGCATCCATTCTTGACGCTTCGCGTAGCCCCACCAGCTGGTGGTGGGGTCTTCCTGGCCACATCCTGATACCACCCCCGCGCCATTTTGGCTGCGCTTCAACGCTGGTTGGTTAATCGTGCATGTGCGCGCTCCTGGGCCTGGTTCCTGGCAGCTGCAGCCCGCACCCCCCCTCACGCAGGCCCGCCCGCTTAGGTGCTGCTTAGGTCGCCGGCCCGTCGGCGTTGGGCAATTCGGCTCTTGCGCGGCCCGCTCGGACCTTACTCGCCGCTGGCGCTTTCGCCTGCGGTCGCGACGCACTGAGTAGCCCCACCAGCACGGACACCTGGCCCTCCCCCGCCGCGCTGCTCATCCGGTGCAGTCTTCAGCTGTGCCCTCCTGCCACCTGGGCGGCGCGTGCCGGTCGCACCCGCCCTATCGGCTCTCCCCCGTCCAATTGCCTGTCTGTCTGTCCTCTGCACCGTCACGCCACCGCGGCGACGCGGGGCCCCGTCACCGCCCGGTGGCATTCATGGCACCTTCCCGGTGTCTGGCGTTTCGAATTTGTTCTGTTGGGCGCTTGCATGCTGGGGATCTCCCTCGCAGTGGTGACCTCGCTGCTCTACGTTCCGCGTTCCGACGGCCCGTCGTGGACTCGCTGCTCGTCTAGCCGGGGGTTTTCTTCGTGGGCGCGGAGCTGCCCTCGAATTACACCTTCCTGGTGCTGCACTTCGTCCGGAAGCTCTTCCAGGTGTGCGCCGTCTTTTGAGCGGCAGCGAAGCTCCTCTCCTGTTTGCCCCCCCCCCCCCCGCGTGGTCTTTTCTTTTCCGCGTTCGTCCTCTTCCTCTGTTCGCCCCCCTCCTCCTGCGCGCTAATTTAAGCCGGTGCCTCCGCGCTTCGTCCCTTTACGCCGCCCGACCTGTCTCACCGCGGTCGCGATCAAGAAGTACCCCCACCAGCGCATCCAGAAGGAGATCGCCAGACGAGTTGCCTCGATCAGGGAAGTGTAGAAGACTGCAGCGTAATAACTTGGCAGCGTCTTCTCGGAGGTCTCCTGGAACCATCTTGGGGCTCTCTTGGGGTCCTCGCGGAACCTCTTGGGGCACTTTTAAGGTTCTCTTGGGGTTTTCTCGGGGCCATCTTGGCGTCCTCTTGGGGCTGTCTGGGGGGGGGAGGTCTCTCGGGGCCGTCTCGGGGCCCCATGGCTCGAAAAGAGGGGGGTCATGAATTCAGGCCCCCCCCCCCATCGGGGGCTCAGACACGTCGTCTTGGGCATCTTTTGGAGCGCTCTTTGGCCCTCTTGGGGCCCTCATTGGTCCCTCTTTGGGCTGTCTTGGGCCATCCGGGGGCTATGCGGAGGTTTCGAAAGTCAATCGGAAGCGTGACGGCGAGAACGCAAACCACATTTTCTCTTTGGTTTTGGACCTACTCTGGCTTCTGGAGTGCTCGAAGAACACTCGAAGCAGTCTTGAAGCCGTCTTGAGGCCTTTCGGATGTGTATCCGAGGCTATCTGGACTCATCGTGAGCAGTCTGGAGGGATCTTGGATGCTATCTTGCGCTCTCAGGGGCCCTCCTGGAGCTATGGTGTGCCATCTTGGGCGCTCTAACCCCTCGTGGGGCGCCCCTTCCAGGCCCAGGGGAGGGGGTAGGGAGAGGGGTAAACCCCTCCCCCGAGCATGGGAAAGAGGGAGCTTTGGTAGAGAGAAGCCTGAACTCGCTCAACCACCTCCGCCCAGAGGGCTCGTGGGATTCTGGGGTGTGCCGTTTGGCCAGCGCGCGGGGCTGGTAATGCTCCACAGGCATGCCCTGATCTCCCCCTTTCCAGCCGCCCCGCGCTCCTGGCCCACCCTCTTGCCCTCGTTGCGCGTGCTCCTGCCGTTCCTTCCCCCCCCAACTGCTCGCCTGCTCCTGCACCGGCCCGAGTGGGAGAGGCGTGGGCGGACGAGGACGAGGACGAGGAGGAGGAGGAGGAGGAGGAGGAGGAGGAGGAGGAGGAGGAGGAGGAGGGCATGCAAGGATTTATGAAGAGGGGGCTGGTGACGGGGGGGAACGAGGTGCCGCGGCAGGGCGTACGCGCCGTGCCCACCATACGCACAGTTTCGCTACAAAGAACGGCCGCCCACCGCCTCTTAGGAGTTTCGGCCTCCGCCTCTCCCCGCCTGCGTCGCCCACCTGCTTGTCCCAGAGACTATCGCGCCGTAGCAAAAATCAGGACGTGCGGTTTTTGGCAATTTTCTGGCCCGGGGGTCCCTCGCCGGGCCTCGGGGCCGTCAAAAAACGATTCAGGACGAAAAAACAGTCCCAGGGACAAGGTCGGGACGTCCAGGGACGCCAACCAAGGACGTCCAGTGACGAAAACCGTCCCACCGCAAGCCTGCAATTAACCTTCACTGCCGTTTTGACCTCCACACCGCCACCTGTTCCCCCGATCCCCGCTCTGTTCCAGCCGCGAGGTGCTTGGCGCTGCTGAGCGTTTCCCCCCTCCTCCCCTCGCGCGGCCGCCTTCGTTTCCGCTCCTTCCTCTCGCACGCCACACAATTCGCTTTTCAATTGCCCCGATTAGCCCCGCGCTGGTGCGGACTGTTTTTGCCTCGCCGCCGACGAAAGAAAGCTTGCCCAGCACACCGCTAACCTTCCTTCCTTCCTTCCCTTGGAGCAGATGCCCGCACTCAGGGCCCCTTACGCGGGGAGAGTGCAGCGCGGCAGCAGGAATGGAGGAGGAGGAGGTGGAGGCGCAGCAGCAGCAGCACGAGCGAGCATCAGGAGCAGGAGCGGGGTGCCTGACGCAGGACAAGAGGGCGGGCGGGGGAGCAGAACTGGCCGCAGGATGATCTCTTGGGCCCCGAGGTGCGCCCAGGTAGGCCCCAGCGGCTCAGCGAGCTCCCAGGGCGGCAACGGCGCCCACGACCCTCGACGACGACGACGACGATCGCTGCCGCCGCCGCGACGACTAGCATCCCGACCGCCGCAACCCACGACGTCGGCAAACACCACGGCGACGCAGACGAGGACGGCGGCGGCGCTGGCGCTGGCACTGGCGGCGGCGCTGGCGCTGCTGGCACCGCGCAGGCGCAGTGCACGCCGCCAGCTGCACGCCGCCGGCGCGGCCGGCGGCCCCTGCCGCCGGGGGAAGGACGGGCGGCTTGGAGGCGGCCCGGGCAGCGCAGAGGTCGGCCGAGGCGGCCGAGGCCAGACCCCGCCCTGCCTGAGCCCCTGCCGATGATGATGATGATGATGATGATGATGATGATGATGATGATGATGATGATGATGATGATGATGATGATGATGATGATGATGATGATGATGATGATGATGATGATGATGATGATGATGATGATGATGATGATGATGATGATGATGATGATGATGATGATGATGATGATGATGATGATGAGATGATGGATGAGGAGGAGGAGGAGGAGGAGGAGGAGGAGGAGGAGGAGGAGGAGGAGGAGGAGGATGAGGAGGAGGCGGAGGAGGAGGAGGGCCATCCCCCGAGGCAGGATGGACCCCCGCCTCTCGAGCCCCGATATCTGGGGCCTGGGCCGGCAGCCTCTCTCCCGCTGCGCTCCCCGCCGGCTCTTTCTGGCCGCGGTCGGATGCCGCTGTGGCCGTTATGCCGTGCTGCGGGGCCGGTGGATGCTGCACCTTGCGGGCCGCTTCCCCGCCGGCTCGTTCGGTCCGCGGTCGGAGGGTGCCGTGGCTGCTGCTTCGCGGCAAAGGGCCAGTGGGTGCGGTATCCTGTGCCAGAGCACAGTGCTGCCAGATGCGGGCAGGCTTGGCCCTTCGCCGGAGTGGCAGTGGCCTCCTGCTTCGGGCCCGCATGCCCCCCCCCCCCCCAGCTCTGGCCTGCGCGCTTGGCTTTCCCCCAGCCCCCCCCCCCCCCTCCGGCGGCCCCTGAAAGCCGCAGCATCTGGACCGTCCTGCGAACATATTGAAGCACGAGATCGAAAAATGCACGGGGAATGGACGTGTGAGCAGTGGGGAGCACGATGCCACCGGGAGTCGCGCCGTCCCCTCCCCCGGCGCCCGCTGCCTACGATCTGCCTCACCCGCCTCTCGTCCATTGCCTCCGCCCCCCCACCCACCCCACAGACCTCTGGCGGTTTCTGGAGGCCCCTGGAGGCCCTCCCAAAAGGATTAGCAGAGGCGCCCAAGAGTTTTTTGTTCCTTGATTCCCAGGCCTCCGACGGACCTCTTACGTGGGGTGTTTAAACTTCGAGCCCAGATCCGTTTTGATTGTCCAGGGGCGCGGCACGGCCGAGACCGAGAAGTCCACCCGCCAGAAGTATGGTTTCCTCCCCCCGCCCCCTCTCCTCCACTCCCTGCAGGCCTCCCGAAGGGAGCAGGGGCAGATGAAGTCGGAGGGCCGCGCGGCATCGCCGATGCATCGGCGATGCCGCGCGCGATCCGGAGGCCGACTTCCGTCCCGATCTCGCCAGTGCATGGACGATGTGGTTCGGAGGCATCCCCTCTCCTCGTCTGTCTGGTGCCGCTTGAGAAGGACGAGGAGGAGGAGGAAGAGGAGGAGGAGAAGGAGGACGAGGAGGAGGACGAGGACGAGGGACGAGGAGGACGAGGAGGTGAAGGGAGAGGAGGACGAGGAGAGGAGGAGAGGAGGAGGAGGAGGCGGAGAAGAGGAGGAGGAGGAGGAGGAGGAGGAGGAGGAGGAGGAGGAGAGGAGGAGGAGAAGCAGGAGGAGAAGCAGGAGGAGCAGGAGGAGGAGGAGGAGGAGCAGCAGGAGGAGGAGGAGAAGGAGGAGGATTCCCCCCCCCCCCCGCCATGCCAGGCCGCCCGACGACCCGAGGCCGCCGCACCGCCCCGCCCAGCGCTCCCCTCCCCCCGCGAAGGAGCGGGGGGGCGCGCGACGGGAAAGGCGCGGCGGCCTGCGCGCGCCCCAGATGGGCCGCCGCCCCTTTCGAGGGGGCCGCTCTCGAGGAGGGAGTGAGGGAGGGAGCACGCGATGGGAGGGAGGGAGTGAGGGAGGGAGGAGGAGGACGAGGAGGAGGACGAGGAGGAGGAGGAGGAGGAGGAGGAAGAGGAGGAGGAAGAGGAGGAGGAGGACGAGGAGGAGGAGGAGGAGAGGAGGAGGAGGAGGAGGACGAGGACGAGGGGGAGGAGGACAAGAGAGGACAGGACAGGGAGGAGGAGGAGGAGGAGGAGGAGGAGGAGGAGGAGGAGGAGGGGGAGGAGGAGGAGAAGAAGGAGGAGGAGGAGGGCTTCTGAGGAGGGCTTCTCGGGTGGGCGTGAGGAAACGCGAGCACCTGTACGTCGCAGCGCGGTGGGGGCGCTCCGCACGCGCGCTCGTTCGGGCCGGGCAGCGGCGGGCGTGGAGGTTCCGGCGGCAAGCCTGGGAGAACACAAAGTGGGAGGGGGCGGCTTGCGAGGCGAGGAAGGGAGGGAAAGCGCTCACGTGGCGGAAGCCGCCGCGGAGCGGCCGTGGCGGCCAGCAGGTGCTGCACCCCTTGCATCGGGCGCGGGGCGGCGTCACGGTCGCACTCAGGGGCTGGGGCCAGAGAACGAGGACGCACAAACATTCGAGAGCGTTTTCAGCATCGTTCCATCGACCCCTATCCCCATCCCCATTCCCATCCAGACCCCACCATCTCAGCAACTCCCATCTAGGGGGCCCTAGGGGGTACATCGGCCAGTTGGGCCCAGGCCGCGCCCTTGGGAATAGAAGTCGGTTAAACGATGCTCGTTTGTTTAAATGCCGGGCGATGCCCGGCGTTAGCGGGTGTGTGTGGGTGGGGCGGTAGCATATCGTTTCGCGCCGGCGCCGTCTGGGAATGTCAGGGAATAATTCATGACAGCTCGGACGTCAACACGGATCGTGGCGGGGGGTCGGGCAGGGCCGATAACGGCTTAAAAAACGCTTTGTACAAGCGGCGGCAGAGAGTCTTGACTCGCCTGTAAGTCTACGAAGGAATGTTCTGAGAGCTCGATGTGGTTTGCACGGAATGTTCTTAAAACGTGTCTGGTTGAGGCAGTCCTGCCTGAGTCAATCAAGAGTGTTGTTTTCATTATCAGAACATTTCTCTTGAAGAAGATTGTGTGGTAGGCATTGAAGAATACCAGGACGTCGGTCTCTGCTAAAAACATCGATTGAAACGCGTGGGTTAGCGACGGGCCCCGTTTCCAAATCAAATCCACGCGCTCCGTGGCCAGATCAGGCTGCCTTGGCGCAATACCCAGCTGCCTGCGGCAAGTCCCGTCACCGTGCCAGCCCAGCATTCTGGGTGGTGACTGTTCGAGGGGGCTAGGGAGGCCGTCACGTGTGACACCTCGCGTCTCGAGGCTTGGGAGAGCCGTGCTGAGCATGATGAGGATTGCCTGGGTATTTTGGGTGACGATGATGATGATGATGATGATGATGATGAAGATGATGATGATGATGATGATGATGATGATGATGATGATGATGATGAAGATGATGGTGATGATGATGATAATGATGATGATGATGAGGATGATGATGATGAGTATGATGATGCTGGTGATGATGATGATGATGATGATGAAGATGATGATGATGATGATGATGATGATGATGATGATGATGGTAGTGCCGATGGTGATGACACTGCTGATGATGACGGTGGTGATGATGATACTGATGCTGATGACGATGGCGTTGGTGATACGATGACGATGAGATGGCGACGACAATAACGATGACGACGACGACAATAACGATAACGACGACGATGACGACGATGCCGATGTTATTGATGTTGGTCATGCTGATGATGGTTATGCTGAAGCTAACGGTGCTGATGATGATGACGATCACGATGGCGCTGATGTTGATGATGGTGATGTTGGTATTGGTGATGATGATGGTGATAATCGTTGCCAAGATGATAATGCTGCTGCTGCTGATGATGATGATGAGTGATGGTGATGACGACGGCGACGACGACGATCATGATGATGATCACGCTGGTGGTGATGGTTATGGTGTTGGTGGTGATGTTGACTGCGATGATCATGGCCATGATGGCGATGATGACGATGCTGCTGATGATGTTGCGCATGCTGGTGCTGATGCTGATGCTGGCGATGATCCCGCTGCAGATGATGACGATGATGGTGATGATGACGGCGACGGCGACGACGATCATGGCGACAATGATGACTATGGTGATGACGATATTTATGTTGATGTCGACGTTGATGCTGATGCTGATGCTGCTGTTGATGGTGATGATGCTGATGATGTTGGTGATGCTGATGCTGCTGATGATGACGATGCTGCTGATGATGGCGGTGGTGATGATGATGATTATATCAAGGATAGGGGTGCTTCTGATGCTGATGTTGATGCTGATGCTGCTGATGATGATGATGCTGGTGATGCTGATGCTGTTGAAACTCGTTTGGGCCGTCCGGGGCTGCCTTGGCCCCCTGTGGGGCAGTCGTAAGGGCCCCGTTGGGCCTTCTTGGGCCATCTTGGGCCCTCTTGCGCTGGCCCGGGGCTCTTTTGAGACGTCTTGAGATCCTCTTGGCCGTACGGTGGGTGTCACTGGTGTTGGTTTCTTCTCATCCTGTTGGAGGTCCTCTTGTAGCCATCTTGGTCCCTCTTGGGGGCATCTTGGACAGCATTGTATCAACATTCGACCGCCTTGAGGCCATCTTGGGCCGTCTTCGAGGCATCTTGAGCCATCTTGGTGTCCTTGATTGCCTGCACGGGCCGTCTTGTAAGTTCGGAACGCATATCCATCGTTTTTAACAGAGGGCGGTGGCTTGGGATGCCCTGGAGCGCTTGGGAGCAACGCCTGGGAATGCGGACAGCGCACGATCCTCGAGCAGATGCGCGTGGGATGACGGGTCGAGGAGTTGGCAGCCATGCGGGAAGCGCACACTCCTCGAGCGGGCGCGCATGTATTGAGTGTTCAGGCAGTGGCTGCCATGGTGGAAGCGCACCATCTTTTAGCGGGCACGCGTGGAACGGGGGGTTGGGCATTAGCTGCCACGCTGGAAGTGCACCATCCTCGAGCGGGCACGAGGGAAGTGCCCTCGGAAAGGAGGGGCGATGCGCGCAAGAGTCTGCTGGCAGAGGGGGGACGGCCCCTGATTTGAATTCGAAGAACCATGCCAAACAAACCGTGGCACTCGTTGGCGCCTCAACGTGCCAGGGGGCACGGTGGCGGTTTTCGAGGGCTGCGTTCCACGATCTGTGGATTCGGCGCCCACGCGCCAGATCCGCGGATCTCTCATAGCATGTGCCCGGCAGGGGAGGGGGGAGAGGATGGCAGTTGACATGAACATGGACATGGAAATTGCTGGGTCGCGAAGCGCCTCAAATACTTCATGGGGGACTGGGCTTCTGGCTCATCTCGCGGCTTGAGACAGGGGAGGGGAGGCGGAAGGGAGAGGGAGGGGTTGAGGGATCGGAGCGAGGGTAAGGTGGGAGAGGGGGTAGGGGATATGCGCGCTCGGTGGTGCCGGGGGAGGGAGGGAACGATAGGAGAGGATGAGAGGCAGGCGGAGGAGGGGGACGAGGAGGCGGAGGAGGAGGAGGGGGAGGAGGAGGAAGAGAGGAAAAGTGGAAGGAGAGGGGAGGAGGAGGAAGAGGAAGAGAGAGGAGGAGGAGGAGGAGGAGGAGGAGGAGGAGGAGGAAGAGAAGGAGGAGGAGGAGGAGGAGGAGGAGGAGGAGGAGGGAACAGAGGAGGATGAGGAGAGTGAGGGGAAGGAGGAGATGGGGGAGGAGGAGAATGAGGGGAAGGATGAGGAGGAGGAGGAGGAGGATTACGCAGGTAGAAGGGGCGGGAAGGGAAGAAGTGTCGGAAAGAGGGGGGGGAGGGGCAAGAGGAGGAGGATGAGGAGAAGACGACGATAGGAGGAGCAGCGCCAGGAGTACGACCCACGGGACGCGCTGTGCCCCTCCGAACGGGCCTAGGGCGACACTCTGGAGGGGCCCGCCGAGAGGAGGAGACACGGAGGAGCCTGGGAATGAGGAGGAGGAGGAGGAGGGGGAGGAGGAGGAGCCGCGGGCTCGCCGTGGGGAGGAGGAGGAGGAGGCCACTGCTCTATGCTGGTCTCGTTGCCTTTCTTTTCGTGCACCCGTCCTCGGTCGAATTCGTTTGTCACGATGCCTAAGGCGGCGATTTGTCTGCAACAGTTCAGCACGCAACAGGTCAGCCCTAATGTTCGAGCAACGTCAAAAAGGTGGAGGAGGAGGAGGACGGGCTCCGCAGGGGGTGGCAGAAAGGCCCGGACCACGCCAGACGCTTCAAGCTCAAGGGGCAGACCTGGGAGGCTGAACCGTGTTCGCGAGCCTTTGCGGATGATTCCCTGAAGGGTCGGTGCCTAGTGGTTCTTAAACAAGAGTTTTCTTATGTTACGTTCGTCCTCTGGAGGCCCGCAATCGACTCAGGATGACAAGCTGGTCTCGTGGAGCGGGTCGCGTCCTCTGGGGGTCGACGCTGTGAACAAGAAGCAAGCCCGCAACCCTGTTCGCAAGTGTTTTTTGTCGGCTGCGCCTGTACTCCACTGAGACAGGGGAGGTGACGCCTAGAGCAAGGCATCAGTTGACAAGCCAACCGTACCATCTGGTAACAAAAATGATGGCGATGCTCGGGGGCACGCGAACCCAGCGCGCGCAGCAATTGACTTGCGACTGCATGCCCGGCTTCAAACGTGGAGCGCCATGATGGGACGAAGTGCCCATACCGTTTCGGTTGGGGTCAGCTCTGTTTTCAGCACCCGGAGCCCGATCACTCACATGGTCTCAGGGCTCAAGAAAAGGGGGTCAATGCCGACGGGGGTCAGTCAGAGCGCCGGATCTTGCAGGATCCTGCAGGCCCGGGGATGCACAGACCTAGCAAGATCTTGCAAGATCCTGCAGGATCCTGCAGGGCCTGACTGACCAAGGTTTGCATTGACCCGGGTCGGTGCGTCCCCGATGCTCGAATGGTGCACGTTGCCCAATCACAGATGCATGGGTCGACATTCGGGCGCGACGGCGCACGGCGCACGTCGTTGCACTTTTGATACATGTTCTTGAAGTGGCTTGCGCGGCGCCGCGCAGTTCGGGGGGACCTGTCGTGTGGTGTTCGGAGCCATACCACGCAGCCTGAGTTGAATATGTAGGTTGGTCTCCAACGGCAGCCACAGCGTCATCCTGCACAGGGTGTTCCTTCATATCCCACCCAGCCGTGCAATAGTATAGTTGGCGCATTGTCGATAACGTACTAAACCTGGGACCCCGTGGGATGTGTGTCTACACCGTATCATTACTGGGGCACTGCCTGTTTCGTCATCATGCTGGCCAGTCGGCTTCCCAACCCGAAAGCTGTGCGCCAAGTTTTGTTTGATGCAGTTGCACTTGCATATCCATCTCGTGTTCACAACGGACAACTTAGATTTGGTGTACACATCCTCAGCCTTTGCACCACCTTGGGATTGAGGCCAGTTGCGGTTGTTGAGTTGCTGGGTTTGCCCATGTGCTGAACGAGCCACAGCATGTGCTAACGCTCCTGCTGGTGGTTTGAGCGATTGCGGGCGAAACCCATGGTGAAACAGGACGATGTGATTTGTTGACCACTCCATGATCAAAGTGGCAACCCATTGTACAACCAACACCCTTCGCGTCAGCTGCTGGTTGAAGCGCTTGCATGTGCTTGTGGTCCACCTGACAAGTGGTTGAAGACGCCAAAACTGTTCCGTGGCCATTCGGCTTAGGCCAGGCCTTCAGACGTCTAGGAGACACGGTCAACCCTCGAAGCCATGCCATCTCGCTTTCAAATCTGTCGTTACGTTCGCGCCCGTGCATTCGTCGGGGCCTCATCCGATCTAAGCCCAATCCTGGTGCTTTGCAGTCGGTGAGCCAATCGCCCGAGGGGAGCTGTCTGGTGAGCTCCTTTTCGTGGATTGGGCCGTCAGTGGCCCACAGGTTTGGAAGTCATGCGTGAATCTCACCAGCCTGTCGCATTTCGATTGGCTCCCAGGCTGTCACTCGGAGACAGAAGGCGACGACAGGGAGGGAATATTGATCTTCACGGCCGGGAGGTTGGAACATGGAGGAGCAGGAGGAGGGATCTGAGAGAAGGGATGGACAGAAGGGCGAAGAGGAGCCGTAGAGGATTGACCGGACGGGGCAGGGGAAAGGGGGGAGAGAAGGGCGAGGATGCAGAGAGAAGAGAGAGCGATGATTGACAGCGGGAGAGTGCCCATGATTAGCGCAGAGTGATATATCGAATCATCTGGCTTGCGCGGAGCTTCCGGCCTGGCAGAACACGAAGACGGCAGAAATAGGAAGGACGGGGGATTGGCGAAGCGAAGGAAGGCGGGAAGGATGGGAGGGGGACGGAGTGGATGCGGGGGGGGGGCAGGCCGGATGGGGAGGGGAGGGGGGAGGGTGGGGGGAGGGGAAGATGCGGGTGAGGGAGTCGAGAGTTGGGAGGGAGGGGTCACAATGAAAATGTGAAGGGGGAAGGGAGACAGGATAGTGGAGGGAGATCGTGAGCAAAGGGAGGAGGGGTGAGAGGAGGACGCGGGGGGGAGGTAGGGAGAAAGGCAAGCTGGCCAGGTCAGACGCGTCACCAGGGCACGCCCTTCCCATTTGCCCTCCGAGAACATCGGAACGCGTTCTGGCACAATTTGGCATCGGGACCTGAAGGCGTTCCCACCCAGCGAGCGGACGGTGATCATGTGCGGTCCCATTTCCGACGATTTGGCAAGGGGAACAGACACGGGAGCCGTTTAAGGGCAGGGGCAGAGATTCAGAAGATCCCTGCGCGGCGATGCGGCGAGAGCATGATTTTAGCCTTCTCCAGGGCGGCCAGGTTTCCGATTCGCGCGCCGACGACGAACTATTACGCCACAGCAGCACTGCCTAGCAGCACCGCCTTCTTCTTCACACACACACACACACACACACGCACGCACGCACACACACACACACACGCACGCACGCACACACACACACACACACACACACACACACACACACACACACACACACACACACACACACACACACACACACAACACACACACACACACACACACACACACACACACACACACACACACACACACACACACACACACACACACACACACACACACACACACACACACACACACACACACACACACACACACACACACACACACACACACACACACACACACACACACACACACACACACACACACACACACACACACACACACACACACACACACGCACGCTGCGCGCCGCGCTTGGGGGCTGGGATCTGGAGCGCGGCGCCTGCCGCGTACCCGCGCGGGGGCGCCGCCCTCTGCAGCGACGGCTCTCCGCGGAGAGGGGGCGGCGAGGGCGGCGTGTCGAATGCGCGCGCGCGGCCCGAGCACCCCATTCTTTGGCGAGGGCTATGATGCTCCAACCCGCTTTAGCCTTGATCGCCAGGAAGACTTTCGAGCGCCCCGAAAGAGTACCGAGACTCCGGCGTTTTCACGTGTCGGGCCCTGGGAGACACTCGCCCGACACTGTTCCGACACTCTTTTCGACACTTCTCCGGGTGCTCGGAATTATTTCTGGGATGCGGTCCTCCAGTAGGACGGGAACAACATCGGGCGAGGGGGCGTGCTGCGCCGAAGGCTGCGCGCCGACTCGCCGGGGCAGGAGGGCGACGCCCGCGCGGCGAGAGCGACGACGAGGGCCCGCGCGCGCGCCGGCGGAGTTCGGGGAGCGCGCACTGGCGTAGGCGTAGACATAGGGGAGCGCACACTGGCATAGACATAACAACTCGGAGGTCCGCGCGGGTTCCTCGGCTCGGCGCTGGACCCCCCTGGAGGCGCCTCCGGCGCCGCCCCTGGCGCGCGCCGCGCGCCAGGGCGGGGGGGTCCAGCGCCGATCCAAGAAGTCCGCGCGGACCTCTGGAAGGTTTTTATGTGTATGTCATGATGGAGAGCAAAAGATGCGCGCCGCAGCACGGAGCGGGCTCCACTCTCTCGGGAGAGCTGTGCGGAGCCCCGGGGAGAGCAGCACTTCCTCCTCTCGCGCGGGACGCGCGCCGCACTCCGCCCCCGCCACGCACTCTGCAGCGCCCACGACAGGACGTCCAGGTTGAGGGGGGGACGGTTGATGTTTGTTGTTTTGCCATCGGCTGCCTAGGTGGCAAAGTAGAAGTACATACGAAGAAGGAGAACGGATAAGGGGAGGGGGAATTGGGAGGGAGGGAAGGCAAGCGCGAGTGCTTAGGACGGCTGGAGGCGATGGTGGTGAGGGTGGATGAGGGTGGAGTGGAGGGGGTGGGCACGGTGTGGCAGGAGGGAGTGGGAACGAGAGGAGAGGGGGGGGGTAACGGAGATGCGAATCGGAGAGAGAAGTGAGAGGAAGGGCGATGGAGGCGCACGGTGTTCGTGATTTGGACGGAATGGTTAAAGTGGACAAGGGAAGGAAGGTGGGGTGGTGGAAGGGGCAGTTGGAGGTCCATGTCAAGGAGAAGGAGGGTTGGGCGATAAAGCTCCCGGTGTCTCACACAGGGTTGCTAGTTTTTTTGTCTTCCTGCTGGCGAGCATTCGTCTTTCCCCGCCCGAGCTCGTCTCTCAAGGCTTTCTCGTCCTCCGCGCTCGCGTGGCAAGGAGGAGGTCCGAGGGAGGAGTAGGGAATACTGGGGGGGAAGAGGTGGAGGAGGAGGAGGAGAAGGAGGAGGAGGGGGAGTAGGAGGAAAATGACGAGAAGGAGGAGGACACTTCCCATCTCTGTCCTTCGGTGCCCTTTCCCTTCGTTTCTCCTGCGCTATCAACCCTCGGGCCTTCAATTTGCATCCCCCCTCCGAGTCCGATCCCGCTGCCCCCCCCTGACCCCTGCTCCCGCTCCTGCTGCTGCTGGTCCTTGTCAACCTCCTGCTCTTCCTCCCCCTTCTTTTTCTCCCCCTCCTCTCCACACTCCCCCCTTCTCCCTCCTCCCTCACTCCCTCCATCCTGTTCCTTGATTACTCCACCTCCCGTCTTCACCCTCCTTCCTCCCTCTCATCGTAAGCCCCTTTTTCTTAATCATCTGTCTCATTGCTCCTTCTTCTCCCTCCCTCTCTCTCTGACCGCTCCCTAGGTCACCCGCTGGGGCCCGAAAAGGATCTCGCTTCGCGCTCCGCGGCCTCGGCTGGAGAGCTGCCGTTTTCCAAGGTGGCCTCGCGAAGGTGCGGACAGAACCGCGAGTTGGACATAGCGGAGCGCGACGCAGGAAGATGGGTGACCCGGACTCCTCCGTTCTTTCCTTCCTCCTCCTTCTATTGCTCATTCGCAAGCGCGCAAGACTCGGTTTTTCGGTGCGCGAGGGTCTTCCCGCGCGCGCCGCACAATTTCAAGCAGAGCCTTGCAGCACTTGAGGCAGGCCTGTTGGTTTCCAGCAGCAGTTCCGTTGGAGGGGAAGAGGAGGAGGAGGAGGAGGAGAAGGAGGAGGAGGAGGAGAAAGAAGGGGGAGTGATGGAGCTGAAGTAGGGGGAAGAGGCGTGGGGGACAAAGAAAAGTGGGAAACGGCGACGGAGGCGCGACGATGGGACGGAGGAAAGAGGGAGGAGGAGGAGGAGGAGGAGGAGGAGGAGGAGGAGGAGGCAGAAGTTGGAGGGGAGGGACGGAGGACAGGGGTGGGCGGGCGGAAAGGGGAGGCGTACGGAAAAGGGGTGGGAGGAGGCAGGGTGGGCGTGGGATGGTGGAGATGGAAGGGCAGAGGATGGAGGAGGGAGGGAGCCGGGATGGAAGGTGGTGGGGAGGGAGGGGTATGGAGGAGAGCAGGGAGGGAGGAGGGGCACTGGGATCAGCTGTCAAGGGAAGCGACCCCGTCCCAGAGCGCGCAGCGGGGATGAGGGAAACAGCAGGGAGCAGAGATAGAAAAAGAGAGAGAGAGAGAGAGAGAGCCGAACAGTTCGGGTGGAAGGTCCGTCCGGGCGCGAGGGCGGTTAGCGCCTGCCGCTCCCACCTCTTGTTGCGGGAAGCGCCGCTTGGGAACGGGGGTGGGGACAGCTACCCTCCCTCTTCCGCGCAGTCTGGGAAGACCCCGGCTGGAAACCGAAAACGGGTGGTGGTGACAAGGGCGAGGTCCGCCTCTTCTGTACGACCACGGACGGAGAGCGATATTCGCTGTGCGCACGGTCCTGGCATGCGCGATGCAGCGCCCAGGCAGCGGCGGTGCCACCTTGGGGCAGCCCTCGCGGCGGCCCAGTAAGAGGGCAACGGAGCAGGAGCCAGGCATTCGAGGAACCCGCTGGGCGAGGAGGGGCGCGAGCACTGCACTGGTTGGCCGCGCGCTGAGCAGCAAGGAGGGCCTGGAGGCGGCCCTGGCGGGACGCGGCAGGCCAGAAGGCCTGCTGGAGGCCGTCCCAGGCAGCTCGTGCTCGGTGGGTCCTGTCAAGCAGGTGAGCTGACTGTCCCTGGAGGTGCGCTCGAGAGATTGGGCAAGTCGGCCCGCTGATGCAGCGCGCTCGCGTTTTCGATCAGGACCGCTTCACGGTCGCCCTCGGGCTGCCGGCTGGCCGCTGAGACTTGTGTCGGTCTGCTCGCTGGGCCCCCGTCGCACCGAGCACTGTGCCGACGGCGGTCACCGGCCGTTCGCTGCCATCCGCACCTGCATGGGAGGAGGCGCTGGCCTGGTGGTGACGCGGGGGGCTGAAAGTGGCGGCCGGCTCCCGTCGACCGTGGGCGGCTGGCTCCTGGCCGTCGAGGCAGTCTCGGCCGGCTCACTTCGCGGTGATCGCCGCGTGCTTTGTGGTGGGTTTCGGGTCCGCGGAGACGCTGGGAGGGGGCGTCTCGTTACCTTCGCCTCTGCTCGGTGGGTCCCGTCAAGCAGGGGAGCTGACTCTTCCTGGAGGTGCGCTCGAGAGATGGGGCAAGTCGGCCCGCCGATGTGGCGCGCTCGCGTTGTCGATTATAGGACCGTGTCACGGCCGTCGTTACCTTCGCCTCCGCTGAGGGAGGCGCCAAGGCCTGGCGGGTCTTGTTCCGCGCAGCCGATGTTGTCGAGCAGGCCCGCCCACGGATCGTCGAGGTGGCCGAGGTCGTCGTGTCCTGGTGGGCCGTCGGGGTCAGCGGGGCCGCCTTGTGAGCCTGGTGGCTCATGGCCGCCACGGCCAGAAGTGAGTGTGAATAGAACCCGTATAATACCCTCATATATACTCCTTATCCTCACCTCTCCTGCGCCTGGCCGTTTGGGCTCAGGTACTGGAATAGATCGATCAGACCTTTGATCGTGCAGGAGGAAAAGATATCCATATTTCCCTCCTTTCCTCTACCAGCGGATCAGGGGTTCTGTACCTTTGTACTCTAACCCCAGTGAGGAGTCTGGGCTTCCCACTGCTGAGTTCAGCTCTTGAGTGGCACGCTTCTCTATCTTGCAGGGCGTTAGGTGACGCTGGTCATAAACGGCGACAGCCGAACTGTGAAGGACGGCCGCGAACGTACGTCGTCATTTAGCAGCGTCGGTGAGGACTTCCTCTGCGCCGTGCAGGCGTGCGCCAGACGTGGCGGGTTCATCTGCATGGCGGTTGAACGCCTCCGCAATCGGCGCGATGCGCCCCTCTTTGACGCCTTGCTCACCCGGGTGGCTTTCTGCTTTGCAATTGTCTGGTTTGGCCCAGAGGCCACGATGGGGTATTCTGCCAGAGGTCTGGTCACTCGCGCGCTGCGGTAGTTCACCGCGGAGGAGGTCTGCGAATCCATCCACGGCCGCATGTGGTTGCCGACAGACATCTGAGCAGGCCGTTCGGCGGTCGCGACGACATGCAGCATGGCCAGAGTCCCGTCCCTCTGCGCGGCCTGCGCCAGACTGCGCATTCGAGCTGAAAGGTTGAGCCGGTTCTGGGCCAGTGGGCCCCGGCCCCGTGGTCTGCGCCATCGGCGGCAGCGTACACCCCCCCCGGCCCCGTCGTCTCCGGTGCACTCTTCGTGCGCGTCGTCGATCGGGGCCTTGGGAATGAGCTGCGGGAGCGCATCCTCGGCAACGGCAGCTCGGAGATTATGGTGCTGGGGCTCTTCCTCGAGCAGTGTGTAGTGCGCGGCGGCAGCGCCGGCGTTGCTCGGTGAACATGGTTTCCATAGCAGTCCTGCCGGATCACCGGCGCGGGCATTTCCAGGCGGTGCGCCACTTTTGTTATTTGTCTTGGTTTCACCATCGGGGGAAGTGGGTCGGCAGAGCTGCCAGCCTCGACGTTTCTCTGCGGCGCCTGTGAGGAGGAGCCCTTCGGCGACTTCCCAGTGGCGGGGCCTCGTTCTGCTTGGTGGTGCTTGGACTTCTTGCGGCGGCGGCACACCCCCACGGATCATCACCTGATGTTCAAGACGACGGCGCGGCTCCAGTCGGAGCAGTGGGGGGTGCAGGAGCACGAGCAGCTCATGAAGTACATCGAGCTGGCTGGCACCTACGACCAGCTGGACCTCAGCAACTGTGCTTTCGCCGAGGCGATCTTTCGGCGGGCGCAGGCTATCGAGTGGAGCTACCACGATCGGTTGCGGGAGGCCGACTCAGCCAGCTCCAAGGACAAGATGAGTCCCGAGGAGTTCTCGGCCTTCAGCGGCTTCAGCAAGGCTGGGGACCTGCTGACGGCGGCCCCCACGTGCGGCCGCCCCCGCAGAGGTGGCTGCAGAGGAGACCGAGTTGCCGCGCGGTGCCTGTTGGCCTTGCCATTCGTCTGGAGCAACCACGCGTTGACGAAGAAACCGAAACCTTGCTTGACCGCAGCAGCGGTGCCCACGTCGTGCCTGGTAGTCGGGTTGCGTCGCAGGATGGACCGCGCCTGTGACGCCGCGAGCAGCCCCGCTGGCAGGTGGACCCGCGACAGGGGGGAGTCCCAGCCGTCGTGCGTCCTTCCGTGCGCCGGCGAGATCCAGTCGAGGAGTCGGGCAGTGCTTTGGCAAAGTCTACCCGATGGGCCTCCTCCGCGGAAGGTTTGCGGATGGCCTCGTCGATCTTCGGCCTTGGCGGTGAGACTCGTGTCTCTCCGCGCATGTCTTCTCGGCCCGAGCGACGTTTCGCTGTGCGCGGTGGCACCTAGTGCAATGGCGCGCCCAAATCGAGGATTGCGTCCGGGCCCCTTGAAAGATTGAGGATTGTCTTTGGGCCTTCCGGCGGCACGCCGCGTTCTTGTCTAGGTTTCTCGCTCTTTGGCTGGTCGCTTGGATGTCGGTGCCGGCGGTGCGCGCGCTGGCAACCATGGGCCTTGCGCGGACCGAGCTCTCGATTGAGTGTTTGCTGGGAGTCGCCCGATGCGCGGGAGTCTGGCAGCGGCTCGTCGCGCCCTGTCCTCAGCAGTTCTGAAGTTCAAGTGGGCATGGTCTGTGACGTGTGCAACGTTGATGTAGCTCCCCGCCGGCTTCGCCCGGCGGTGACCTTGCAACGGGTGCCCGCGCAGATGGAGGGCGGCCACCAGGCGGCGTGTCTCGTCGCCCGCTGCCCGGCCGAAGGCTGTGCCAGAGTGGATGTCCTGGCCAGACAAACGGTCGAAAGGAGTGTCTCGTCGAGCGACATTTGGAGCCCTTTGCCAGCGGGGGCCATGGAGTTGCTGTCGTCGACAAAAGTTGTGCTCGATGAGCGAGGCGATGAGCTGGATGTCGCCAAGGGAGAAGGGGCTGCCCTGCAGGTGCCCGCGCGTGCGATCCAAGGGTCTGGAGCAGGCCACTCGTGCGGACGTATCTCCGGTCTCTATCGTAGAAGCGTCTCCCGACTGGCACCGTGCCGGGAGGGCGTCCGACGCACAGCGCGAATGCAAGGCTGATGCCCGTAATGGAGGATGACGATTAATAAATGACGGGGGGTCGTGTTCACGCGGCGGCGCCCAAGATGACGATTAGAAAAAACCGGCCGCGGGCTGGAGAACTGCTCTTTGTAATCGTTCTCCCCCAGTCCGAAAATTTTGCAGAAATAGCAGGAAACTATTTGTTTAATAGTTCTCTCCCATTTTTCTTATTAATCGTCATCCCGCATTAACGAGGTAGCTGAAACAAGTTTACGGGCCCAGGCGTAGCCTGTGCCGGAGGGATTATAAAAGGCGGCGCGCGCACTCCACCTGCAGCGCCAGGGCTCGGCCCGGCGTCCCCGCGCTCTGCAGCGTCCCCTCGGCGCCTTCCGGCGGCGGGGCAGAGAGCACGCCGTCGGGGCACGTCTGGTTTTTTTTCGGTGGTCCACCTGCCCCCCCCCCCCCCTCCTCTTTCTCCTCCTCCTCCTCCTCCTCCTCCTCCTCCTCCTCCTGCCCACCTGCGCCCCGGCGGCGGGTCGGGTCCTGCTGAGTTGCACGAGGGCTCCGTCGGCCAGGGCGAATGAGTGGGCTGGCGCTGGCGCGGGGAGCTCCGGGTGGCACTCCGTGCTGCAGTCCTCCCGCGTTGGGGCGGCCTCGTCCGAACGGGGCCCGGCGTTTCGGCATCTGCCCAGAATGGGTCCCCGCGTGTCCGTCATGAGTTTGGGCGTGGTTCTGGCGTCAGCAGGGATTGCATTGTGGTCGGTTTACGTAGGAGCTGTCTGGGTTCTCAGCGTCACCTTCGTTGTCCGTGGCGGAGTCGATCGGGGCGGTGGCTGAGGCTTCGCTGGAGTGTGACTGAGCGTTGTTCGCGTTTCCATCTCCCGACGCGTCTCCGCCTTTGCGCTCTTCGCTCCCGCTGTTCATGGTTGCGCGTGCGAGGGTCCGCTGCGGGTGGTGCGCAGGTTGACGGTGCTGAAGTTTTCGGCAGCTTTGCCCTATTGGCATTTCGCTCTGCCTCCGTCGCTGGTTCGCACTGATGGGGTTGGTTTTGTTGGCGTCTCTGAGTCTCCCTGTGCGTCCGTGGAGGCGACCAGTTTATGCTGTTTGTGGTCGGTCCGGAGTTCGCTGCAGTCCCCGACGCGCGGAACTTCCCTCAGGCCAGTTGGAAAGGCCGCGCTAATCGAGGACATCCGCCGCCGCCCAGGCGCTTGATCTGCTTCCAAGTTCTAGGATGGCCGGCGCCGCGCTCGCCTGGGCATCCCCTCCCCCTCTCCCTCCCCCTTCCCCTTCCCCCTCCCCCTCCCACTCCCCCTCCCCTCCCCCTCCCCCTCCATCCCCCCCTCCCCCTCCCCCTCCCCTCCTCCTCCTCCTCCTCCTCCTCCTCCTCCTCCTTCTCCTCCTCCTCCTCCCCCTCCTCCTCCTCCTCCCCGGCGGGGTGCTAGACCCTTTTTGATGGTTCTGAGTGGTCGCGAGAGCTTGTTGAGCGCGACTGCGGACCGATTGGCTGCTCCATGTTCAGGTTTCGAGCGAGTGGGGCGGCGCCGGCATGCTTGAGGCGCAGAGTTTTGCCGTGTCCAGTCGGGTCTACGTTTGCGCGGCGGGCATTTGCCGCAGAGATCCGCTTGGACAGCGTGCGCCGCTTCCTCCTCTTCCTCCTCCCTCCTGCTCCTGCTCCTCCTCCTCCTCCTCTTCCTCCTCCTCCTCCTCCGCCGCCGCCTCCTCCTCCTCCCAGCGATCTTGTCCACGTCGCCGGCAGCGTCAGCCTCGTCCATCCGCACGCGGCAAGCGCACTCGACGCGTCCCCCTAAGGCCTTCGGCCTTACATGTCTGCACTAAGCTTCCCCCGTCGTCGGGATCCTCTTTTGGGTCGTCGGCGGGGCCAACGTCCATGTCGGGTTGTTGAATGAGGTCGTCCCTGCCCATGTGGTCTGCGACGTGGGCTTCAGAATTGGTGTACGTCGGTCCCGGTGCCACCATTTCCTTCGCCAGAGGGCGCTCTGCTTGGGGGCAGTCGGGATCCGTAACCCTTTTGCACCCTTGTCATCAAGCCGTTCGGGAACGTCGTCGGTGAGTTGGATGTCTGATGGCCTGTGCTCGTGTCGTTCATGGCGGCACGTAGGGCGTGAACGACATTCATGTTACGCCGCTCGGCTGGCACGGAGCTGACCGGGGGGCCATCGTCGTTGGTTTCTGCAGCTGGTGGACATCCCATGCCGTTGTGGTTTGTCCGCCAGACTGGCTGCTGTTGGCAGGTCGTGGGAGGCCGTCAGCGTTTCCCATGGCGCCGGTAGCGTAGCAGCACCTCGTGCGGCACTTGCTGTTGCGGCTGTTTCCCGCGTTAGCCAGCGGCGTGGCGGTGGCCGAAGCAACAGCGTGGTGCTGTGTGTCGCCCGCGCTGGCGACAAAAACATCGTGTTACCTCTCCCCTTGCTTTGCTCGCAGGCAGGCCCGTTGGGTGGGCCGTTGGCTTTCGAGGCTGGTGCCCCCGTCCCAGAACCGGTCAGAAGCGCACCACGGAGGGCGACCTGGGCGCGGGCGAAGGCCCTCGCAGGGCCGCGGCACGCGATGCCGCGCGCCTCGAGGCGGCGTCCGCCCGCGCGCGTGGCCGGCGGGGCCGGCGTCGCGGAGCCGGCTGCCGCTGAGGCCGTCCGCGCATTGCGGCGGTGCGGGCTGCGGGCAGGCGCAGGCCGGGAGCGTCCAAGACACGCTGGGGCCGGCCCGGCCAGTGCTGCCGCGGACCCGGGCTCTCTGCCCGTGCAGGGGCGTGCACACGTGCAGCCCAGAACCCTCGGTGGGCGTTGCCTCGAGGGGGGAATTGATCCAGATCCACCGCCTGGAGGGTCAGTTTTCGGAGCCTCGGCAGGCGGTGGATATTATGGTGAAATTCGGACCACCCGGGGGCCGAAGTGTGTATCCATATCCGCCGCCCGCTGGGGCACCAGGACGTCGGTCCCCCGGCGGTGGATATGGATGAATCCCCGCCTCGCAGTTGCCTCGAGGGGGAGAGGGGGCCAAACAAAAACTAGAGCACAAAAACATAACTGGCCTGGCGAAGGACCCAACCATATGCAGTTGTGAGTACCGTCGTTGTGAGTATCGCAATCGGTGGAGATCCATGTGGGCCGCGAAAGGCTGTCCTGGGTAGGGGAGACGCATGTGAGTGCAGCAACTGTTGCCTTCGGTGGAGCTCCCTATGGGGTCACGAAACGCTGTCCTTGGTGGGTGGAGAGGCATGCGAACTGCGGCACTGGGGCTTTCGGTTGAGCTCCCTGAGGGGCAACGAAACGCTGTCCTGGATGGGGGAGACGCATGCGAGTGCAGCTGTGGCCTTCGGTGGAGCTCCACATGGGGCCACGAAGCGCTGTCCTGGATTGGGGAGACGTGTGCGAACTGCGCCACTGGGACTTCGGTGGGGCCCCTTATGGGGCTACGAAAGGCTGGCCTGGGTGGGGGAGACGCATGCGAACTGCGCCACTGGGGCCTTCGGTGGAGCTCCCTATGGGGCCACGAAAAGTTGTCCTGGGTGGGGGGGGACGCATGCGAACTGCGCCACTGGGACCTTCGGTGGGGCTCCCTATGGGGCCACGAAACGTTGTCCTGGGTGGGGGAGACGAATGCGAACTGCGCCACTGGGGCCTTCGGTGGAGCTCCCGATGGGGCCACGAAAAGGTTGTCCTGGGTGGGGGAGGCGCATGCGAACTGCGCCACTGGGACCCTCGGTGGAGCCCCCTATGGGGCCACGAAGCGCTGTCCTGGGTGGGGGAGACGCATGCGAACTGCGCCACTGGGGCCTTCGGTGGGGCTCCCTATGGGGCCACGAAACGCTGTCTTGGATAGGGGGAGACGCATGCGAACTGCGCAACTGGGACCCTCGGTGGAGCTCCCTATGGGGCCACGAATCGTTGTCCTGGATGGGGGGAGACGCATGCGAACTGCGCCATTGGGGCCCTCGGTGGGGCTCCCTATGGGGCCACGAAAAGGTTGTCCCGGGCGGGGGAGACGCATGCGAACTGCGCCACTGGGGCCTTCGGTGGAGCCCCCTATGGGGCCACGAAACACTGTCCTGGGTGGGGGAGGGGGGAGACGCATGCGAACTGCGCAAACTGGGACCCTCGGTGGAGCTCCATATGGGGACACGAAGCGCTGTCCTGGGTAGGGGAGACGCAGGCGAACCAATGGGGCCTTCGGTGGGGCTCCCTATGGGGCCACGAAGCGTTGGCTGGGGGAGACGCATGCGAACTGCGCCACTGGGACCCTCGGTGGAGCTCCCTATGGGGCACGAACGTTGTCCTGGGTGGGGGGGACGCATGCGAACTGCGCCACTGGTACCCTCGGTGGGGCTCCTTATGGGGCCACGAAGCGTTGTCCTGGGCGGGGAGACGCATGCGAACTGCGCCACTGGGGCTTCGGTGGTGCTTCCTACGGGGCCACGAAACGTTGTCGTGGATGGGGGAGACGCGTGCGAACTGCGCCACTGGGGCCTTCGGTGGAGCTCCCTATGGGGCCACGAAACGCTGTCCTGGGTAGGGGGAGACGCATGCGAACTGCGCCACTGGGGCCCTCGGTGGGGCTCCCAATGGGGCCACGAAGCGCTGTCCTGGGTGGGGGAGACGCATGCGAACTGCGCCACTGGGACCCTCGGTGGAGGTCCCTATGGGGCCACGAAGCATTGTCCTGGATGGGGGAGACGCATGCGAACTGCGCCACTGGGCCCTATGGGGTTACGAAACGTGTGAGGGGTGCGCCGTGAGCAGAGGCAACGAGGGAGAGGAGGGCGGAGGGAGGAGGCAGCGGGAGGAGGAGGAAGGAAGGAGACGCGGGGCACCGTCTCTTCAAAACGAGGACCCAACACCACAGGATGGTTGGGAACAGACCAGCAACAAACGATGGGGAGGGGGGGGCCCACCGAGGCCCCTTCAGTGTACGGCCCCTTGCGGTGGTGGTTCGGGAGGCGCGCGGTGGGGCGGCATACCCGTGGGGTCGTCTTTCCGCAGTTCCCCTCCTTGGCTGGCTGCGGCTCAGCCACTTCCCCGGTGGTGGCCTCACTTCCCTCTGCTGAGGTGGGGAGGGAGATAGAGAGGAGAAGGAGGGATGATGGAATGGAGGGAGGAGTTGGAGGGAAGGGGCGGTATGAAGAGGGCAATAAAGGATACCATAAGAATGAGAAGGCTGAGCAGAGGAAGGAGAGAATGAGTTATGGGGACTACACAACGCCGGGCTTCAGCGACGCTTCCGCGTCGCATGTCCCCTTGCCCGCTTTTCGTGGCGCATGCGTTCGCAGAAAGGCGACGACCTTCGTCAACTTTCGCGCGCTACTTGTCCCCGACGTCACGTCTTCGCAGCTGATCTCGCGCCCGCCCCATATTTGATCATACAAAGCTCCCTCGCCTTCGGCGCGTTTGCCATCAGAAGCCCGCTGAAGGCAAACGGCAGCGGGTCCTCCAGCGGATGCTGGCGGGTGGCGGCGGCAGTAATCCGCCACAAACGTAGATACAGGCACGCTCCAAAGGATAATTCCTGGGTCTCAGGCGAGGGTGGCCGTGGTTAAATTATCAGATGGCCAGCGACTTTCTACTCGGCCACTCTCCCTGGGTACAGGCGAAATTCGTCGCAGGGCCTTCTGTGTATGTAGTTTCGTGTGCATATATATATATATATATGTATATATATAAATGTACATACAGATCAGGGATTCTGGAGTCGGCCATGTGCACTTATGTTTGTCCACGTCCGTTATTCATGCTTCTCGTGCTCGTCTGTCCTTGCCGTCCCTTAGCAAGCTAATGGTTCGTCCCATCATTCGCACTCTGTGCGTCTCATCCATGATTTTGCCGTAGCGAATTGCTCAGAGGATTTGACTTTCGTCTTGCAGACCTGTTGCGACGACGAGCTTGACAAGAAGCGGACGTTCGTCAAGGCTTGCCAGTCCAGTTCTTCGCATGTTTGCTTTGCGATCTGTTAGGTGAAGCCTCGAGCCCTAGTCTGTCGGCTACGTTTCGTCGTTCAGAAGGAGGGGGGGGTCGTTCAGAGGCGGCGAGGGTAGCGCGTGGATGGTGCAACTCGACCTCGTTTGACATGCCTCGCTCTGCTTATCCATGGCACCTTCCTGCCGTAAGATTCCATCCGTCTCATCTGCATCATCAGCATCCTCGTCGTCACTCCCCAAACGGAAAGGGCGGAGCAAGGGATTCCGATCATAGGAACATGATCTTGCGACGTACCCAACCACTCGCCACCAAGGGATACTGTAAGGTGTGCCGACAATAATGTGATAGCAACGCTGCATGAGACAGTGCGCAGTGAATACATATACATAGACCTATACATATATATATATATATATATATATATGTGTCTCTCTCTCTATATATATATATATATCGCACGATGTGTGTGTGTGTGTGGCCGACTCTCAGAACAGAGGTACTAAAGGCCAGGAGGCATAGAGTGGGAAGGAGAAGCAAAGGGGAGACATCGGGGTGGAAGAACAATCACCTCGGCAGAAGCAGCGAGATTATGGCGAGGTCGTTTGGGGATCGGCGTGGGACCCCATTGTGCGGCTCCCCCAGCAGCCCTCGAAAGTGGCGACGGTTTCACATTCTGCAGCTTCCCAGGGATGGTGTGGTTCCAGTTCAATCTGCGTTACACCCACTGTGCTGCCCCGCCCAGCAGCCCTCGAAATCGGCGACGGTTTCACACTTCGCAGCCTCCCAGGGATGGCCGGGTCCTGTTTGGATTTGCGTGGGGTCCCATTGTGCAGGCTCCCCCAGAAGCAGCCCTCTCGAGTGGCGACAGTTTCACACTTCTCAGCCCCCCCCATGCAGGGATGGCGAGGTCCCGCTTGGAAGTTGCGTGGAACCCCAGTGTGCTGGCCCCCCCAACAGCCCTCAAAAGTGGCGACAGTTCCACATTTCGCAGCCCGCGACAGTTCCACACTTCGCAGCCCCCCCAGGGATGGCAAGGTCCCGTTTGGGTTTGCACGAGACCCTATTGTGTTGGTCCCCCAGCAGCCCTCGAACGTGGCGAAAGTTTCACACTTCGCAGCCCCCCAAGGGATGGCGAGGTTCCGTTTGGAATTTGCCTGGGACCCCATTGTGCTGGCCCCCCTGGCGCTGTCGAAAGTGGCGACAGTTTGAGACTTCGCAACCCCTCATGGACAGCGAGGTCCCATTTAGGTCTGCGTAGAATCCCAGTGTGCTGGCCCCCCCCAACAGCGCTCGGAAGTCCGTTTGGGTCTGGTTGGGACCCTGTCGTGCTGGCCCTCCCAGCAGCCCCCGAGAGTGGCGACAGTTTAATACTTTACAGCCCCCAGAAGGGATGCGAGAGGAGAGAGCCGAGAGAAGAGCCGGGGGAGGAGGAGGAGAAGGAGGAGGGAGATGGCGACCCCACTGCTCTGTTCAAAACGATAACCCGACCAAGGGAGGGTTGGGAAAAAAAAACATCCTAGTTTGCACGACGGTTCGCGGCCACCTCGACTTGACAGCCCCATTTGGTAAGCAGTCTTCTGAAGAAGAGGAGGAAAGAGAGGTGGAGGAGGAGGAAGAGGGGGAGGGGGGGACGAGAAGGGTCCTCCCTTTCCTCGCCTTCTCAATATTATTTGTTCCCCAGCTGCCGCTACTTCTCCAGAAACCCCGGTCGAGATTTGAGCTCACTCGAACTTCGTAGCTTACCCTAGAACCAAGTTCATGCGAATAGAAACCGAACCAAGCCGTTCCTGCTCATTCTCCCACGCATCCCGTTCTTCCTTCCAATTTGGCTCGATATTTTTCCTATTCAGGGATTTCCCTCTGGCATTTGTGTTCCGTTCCCCTCTGGTGTCGCTCGATTGGGCATGCCAGGAATGGGAAGAGGATGAGGAGCAGGAGCGAGAAGAGGAGGTGTGGGGAGGAAGGAGGCAAGAGGCGCCTCTTGAAAGACCAGCACCCTGTGGACCTGTCCTCCAGTCCAGAGTCCCGTTGTCATGAGGAGCTGCCCTGCACCCCCCTATGGAGTGGTACGGACTGCGGAAGGGGCATCATCCGGTTCCGCGGGGTGTCCAACGAGCTTCCGTTTCCGAGAAGAATTGCCCACAGTCAGTGCGCCTGTTCCGCAGGGGTTACACCTTTGGCCATGGACCTCGAGGGAGTCTCGAGCGATATCCCCATTGTGGACGGAGCAAGACACGACCAGCCTTCCATCCGTGCAGCTGTTTCGCATGTGCAAGTTTCCGGTGTTCCACCTTGAAGACGTCGGATGCGGAAGCTTCATATTTGTACACGGAGCCGTCCTCCATCTTCGTAATTGCCACACGCCTTTGTCTCACGACTGCGATCGACGCGAACGCGAGACCTCCATTTTCAGGACGCCCCCCCATCCACCAAGGCGGTTGTTGCAGTTCTTTCAGGCGAATGCGCGCGGCGCTGAGGCGAGGGCCTCATTTTGTAAACCAGCGGTGCTCCATCTTCGAAGTTGTTGCACGCTCTACGCCCCCGGCGGCCTTGACCCTCTGCCCCCGGGCCCAGCTGCAGCCTTCCCCGCGGCCTCCTTGGCGGGGCTTCTTCCGGGGCGCGACCTCCCGCCGTCCGCGCCCGACGTCGCCCGCAGCCCCCCGCCGCGCCCATCCGTCACATTTCTGCCCAGGGCACGCGGTTTCCACCCCTCGTCGCCTGAGCCCCAGCTTCGCCCGATTGAGAGAGCCGCTCGGCTCTTGTGGGACTGTCGGGTCAGCAGCTGGGGCTGTGCAAGACGGGCTCTCCCTCCTGGGAGCTGGCGCCCTGTGGAGCTACGCGCTGCTTCTTGCTCGAACATGCCGCGCACGCGTGGGATGACAAGCTGCAGCTCAGATGCGCATGCTCTGCGTGTTGGGATAAAAAAGGGGCGGGCTTCCAAGACACCTGCTTGAACATCCACAGGCCGTTCCCCGAGAAGGCCTGCGCCTTCTGAGAGGCCCCCCGCAGTCTCCGGAGGCCCCGCCGCTCGCTCCACTTCCTCGCGCACGCCGCCGACGCAGGCTCCATCTCTCCCTTCCGCTTGTTCGCACTGACCGGGTGCTTCCCCCTGCCACGAAGGGCCCTCCACTCTGGTCGGGGACCCACCGTCTGCGACGAGGTGCACCGGGAGTCGCATCCGTGATCGTGCCCTGCTTTTGCGCTGTCGTTAGGTAGTGCATCAGGGAACAGTCCGCCCGTCTGGGATTGAATGCATCTTAGAGAAAGGCGTTCAATAGCGCCAAACAGCACCCATCAGCGCCGAAGAGCGCTCATATCGCTCAATAGCGACCACTAGCTCCCAAGAGCGCCATGTGAGGGAGAATCATTATGTCCGCTTTGCGCGCGAACGGGCGCGGCAATGGGCGCCATAGGGTCGTCCACAATGTTTCGAATTTCGCACTGTGCGTCAGGACCCCGTCGATGGGACTCGTTGCGAGTGGCCCCTGCGGTGTACGGCTGGGGATCCCACTGGCAAGGTAGCTTGGCATGACGGGCTCAGCCACCACACGGCCGCGCTCCCACATTTTTGTGCGTCCTCCTCCTCCTCCTCCTCCTCCTCCTCCTCTCCACGGCTCGCGGCTGAGATGGGATCGGGTCACCGCCCATCGGTTCTTGATGATTCCTCCCTGTCTCTCCATCCTTCAGGGACCAGGATCGCCGCACCAGAATGCCACATCCGCACGGCTATGTGACGCCCGTGCACCCGCTCTCTGCTGCACAACGAGACCTTCAACATTAAGGGAGGAGGAGGAGCAGGAGGAGGAGGAGGAGAAGGAGGAGGAGGGGGGGAGGAGGGGGAGGGGGAACGGGACCTTCAACATGATGGCCATCCTGGCACAGCCGACCTCGAGACCCAGGGCGAAATGGTATGCACTCGAGCACTGCTGCTGCTGGGCGCGCGGCATCCCAGCAGCGCTGTGCTCTGATAAGCCTGCTTCCCACCAGCACACCAGAAGTTGGAGGGGGGAAGCAAGAGGAGGAGGAGGAGGAGGAGGAGGAGGAGGAGGAGGAGGAGGAGGAGGAGGAGGGGAGGAGAAGAAGGACGAAGAGGAGGAGGAGGAGGAGGAGGAGGAGGAGGAGGAGGACCTCCTCCCCCTCCTACTCCTGGTGGTGGCGGTGGACAACCAGCCCACCATGCTCAGCTTTGCCGATCGGCCGCGCCAGCACCTACCTCTCATCGACGTTCCTGCTCCTGCCTCTGCCCGCTGCCCCCCCCCCCCCTCTCTTCCTCTTCGCGCTGGCGCCCCCCCCTCTGGTTGGTCCCAGAGGTACCTCAGGGGGTGATGTCTGTCACGTCCCATCCACTGCGCAGCGGGCCAACCGGTGCTCGGTTGCGCGCCGATGCGCCTCTGCACGCCACGCGTTCAGAACAGCTCGGCTCCAGTCTGAAGCTCCTCCTTCCTTCCCATCCTTCCTTCCTCGTCCTCCCCTCCTGCTTCCGCTCAGCGGCGAGCCCGGGGGGAAGTGAGGAGGGGCGGCCCTTTTCAGAAGGCTCGGAAGTCTCCCGGCCTTCTGAGAAGTTGTCCAAGCCTTCCCCGAAGACGCCGGAACCTTTCCGAAGGCGCGAGGACTTCTCTCCCACCGCCTGCTGAGAAGGCCTTCTCCTCCTCATTCCCCCCCCTCGCTCGCGGCCGATCCGCCCCACTCCACCCCAGTTCGCCCGCCCTCCTTGCCTCCCCCCGCGGCAAGCCTCTCGACGTCGAACGCCCGGATGCCCGCGGCAGCGGCCGCTGCGTGTATTCCCCCCCCGATCTTTGACGTGGTGTTTTTTAATCACCGGTCTTGACGGGCCCATTTTCCAGCACCACCACCATATTTAGGAGAGGGAGGAGGAGGAGGAGGAGCAGGAGGAGGAGGAGGAGCAGGAGGAGGAGGAGGAAGAGGAGGAGGAGGAGGAGGAGGAGGAGGAGGAGGAGGAGGAGGAGGAGGAGGGAGGAGGAGGAGGAGGAGGAGAGGAGGGGGAGGAGGGGGAGGAGGAGCACCTCCTCATCCTCCCTTGTCTCCCGTCCTACATGTGGTTGTGGTGGTGGGAAATCGGCCCAGCAGGTCTGGATCCCCAGAAATCTGGACCCCCCCCTTCGGACCCGCGTCTCATCCCGAGCCGCGCCTCGACTGCCCCATATGGGCCCTGGGGAGGGCCCGCCGGGAGGCCGACCTTGGCCAAACGAGCTCGCGCCGATGTTGTTGTCGGCTGCTCCTCTCATGGTGCGAGGAGTCGCCCGCCGCCACCCGGAGCCCACAAACTTTCGGTCGGGCACGTCCTCCTCCAGGCGGAGCTTGGAAGAGAGAAATCGAAAGGAGTCCAAAAATGCCCGACAGCAGTTCACCACAGCGGACACATCGGCCCCCGACGATTTACTCTCAGAACCAAGTCTGGATCTCCCGCCTGTCGAGGGACCTGCCCGACCCCGGGCAAGCCGCAGCCCCCCCTATCGGCCCTCGAGGCGCCCGGCGCCCCCCCGCGGGCCCCACATGGCGCGCCGGGCGCGGCCCGCGGGCCCCACATGGCGCGCCCCCCGGGCGCGGCGGCGCGGCGCCGCCCCGCGCCGCCGCGGCGCGGCGGCCTCGCCGCGCTGGCGGCGGCGGCGCTGGCGGCCGTGGCGTGGGCGGCGGGCGGCGGCGGCGGTGCGCGCGGCTGGCGGGGGGCGCGCGGCCCGGGGCGCCGCCGCCGGGCCGCGAATGCGCGGCCGGCGCGGTGGCGCGGGGCGGCCGCGGCGGTGGCGGCGAGATCGATGTGATCGAGGAGGTCGAGGAGGTCGAGGAGATCAGGGGGATCGAGTCGAGAGGATCGAGGAGAGCGAGGGGATCGAGGCGGGAAGGAGGTCCGAGGCGGGGCCGCCAACTCCCTGCGGGCGCACGTTCTCCCGCCCTCCTCTCCCCAGGCCCCCTCGCGCCGTGAAATAATCACACGACGGGAGGGCCTCCGCGATGTTCGGCATCCGCGGGGGCCCTTCCCCGGCCTATATCCAGAAATTATATATATATATATATATATATATATGTAGAGATCGATGTGATCGAGGAGGTCGAGGAGGTCGAGGAGATCAGGGGGATCGAGTCGAGAGGATCGAGGAGAGCGAGGGGATCGAGGCGGGAAGGAGGTCCGAGGCGGGGCCGCCAACTCCCTGCGGGCGCACGTTCTCCCGCCCTCCTCTCCCCAGGCCCCCTCGCGCCGTGAAATAATCACACGACGGGAGGGCCTCCGCGATGTTCGGCATCCGCGGGGGCCCTTCCCCGGCCTCGGGGCCGGGAAACAGCGACGCGGGACGAGACACCGGTCCCGGGGAAGGGGGTCCAGACCCTCCTACTCCTCCGCTCCTCCTCCTCCTCCTCCCCCCCTCCTCTCCTCCTCCTCCTCCTCCTCCTCCTCCTCCTCCTCCTCCTCCTCCTCCTGGGGTCGCCGTGGTGAGCGAAATGACCACGTCGGGTGTCTGGGCGTCGGGGGCGCCGACTCCCTGGGCGCCGCACGTTCCTCCTCCCTCCTCGGTGCTCCTGCCCTTCCGTCCCTGCGTCTTGCGAGCAACGCCTCCCTGTCGCCCCCCCCCCCTGGCGTGTGTCGGCGGTCCTCGCGTGAGGCCCCGCCGTCTTCCGCCCTTTCTCTGCTAAATAAAAGCTGTGCGCGTCCCGCTTAGCTTTCAGCGGAAGAGGTTCGCTCTCGCCCTGCAGATCAAAAAAGTGTCGGTGGTCCAGGCTGGGCGTTTCGCAGGAGGCTCCCTCGTGTTTGTGATCACGGGGCTTACGGCTGGAATCGCTGCAAGGATGGAGGGCGGGTCGTTTTTTCGACGTGGCTCCCTCGCTTCCGCGCTGCGCAGCGTCGTTTTTGAAAGCCTGCCGTAGCCTCCAGGAGGGCGGGCGGCCGGGCGGGCCGTCTTCGAGATCTGGCTCTGGCCCCAGTGCCGCGCACCGTCGTTTCGAGAGTTTGCAGCAGCTTCAAGGATGGGGGGCTGCTCCTGCTCACAGTGTGTGGCTCTCGCCCCCGCGCCGCGCACATTCGGCCGAAGAGTTTGCAGCAGCTTCGAGGATGGGGGGCTGCTCCTGCTCACAGTGTGTGGCTCTCGCCTCCGCGCCGCGCACATTCGGCCGAAGAGTCTGCAGCATCTTCGAGGATGGATGGGTCGTTCCTGCTCACAGTGTGGCTCTCGCGCCAGTGCCGGGCACATTCGTTCCAACAGCTTGCAGCAGTTTCAGATGTTCGTATGGTTGAGTCCTTAGTGGGCCCTGGAAACGACAGGGCCGGTTTTTTACCGGTTCCGTTTTGCCGTTTTATTGCCGGTTCCGACGCCGTTTTTTTACCGGTTCCGTCGCCGTTTTTTGACCGGTTCCGGCTCCGGTTCCAATTTGGAGCCGTTTTTGGGGAATTTCCGGTCGCCGTTTTTTTGCCGTTTCCATGTTCAAGGAATATTTCTTTGGAAACGGTGAAAAAACGGCCCCGCCGTTTCCGGGGCCCACTAAGGAGTCCCAGTGGTGGTGCTCTTGTTCGGCTCAGACATGCCAGGACGCGAGAGCCAGGTCGATTCGCGGCGCTGGAGTGTCAGGAGCGGCGTTTGGGCACGATCTGGGATTGTGAGGACGAAGCAGTCGCGCTGATTCGCTGCGCTGAGTTGTCAGACTGGTGTTCTGCCACGATTGGGGATTCTCAGACGGTTGTCTCCCACTGACGTACGTACTGCCCGCAACGAACACATTTTTGGCAGGGGCCTATGAACGGGGTTATTGGAGAGAGTGCTTTTCCCACATCGTTGATGCGTCTTGGGTTTACACTGGTCCTCCTTTCCTCCTCTCCTCCCCCCCCCCCATCCCTGCTCCTCCTCCCTGGTTCCGCGTCCGGGGGGGTGAACGATTGGCTACGGGGGGCAGCCCTGAGATCCGGGCGCGGCGGATTTGCTTTTTCCAGGCGTCGTCGCCCGGATGCGTGCCATGGGGCCCTTAGTGGGCCCTGGAAACGACAGGGCCGTTTTGTTACCGGTTCCGTTTTGCCGTTTTTGTTGCCGGTTCCGACGCCGTTTTTTTACCGGTTCAGTCGCCGTTTTTTGACCGGTTCCATCTCCAGTTCCAATCTTGGAGCCGTTTTTGTTACCGTATCCGGTCGCCGTTTTTTGCCGTTTCCATTTTCAAGGGACATTTGTCTGGAAACGGTGAAAAAAACGGCCCTGCTGTTTCCGGGGCGCCCTGTCGGGGCGGTCTGGCTCGAGCAAGACAACACAAAGGTGGGGTCGAGGGCTGCGGTCGTGATGTTGCACGGTGCTTTTGTTGGCGGTGTCGGCTCCTATAGGGAGCATCGACCTCCCGTGGCCCACATTCCTCGCCCATCGTCGTGGCCTCGGTGCCCGCGCGTCCTGCCCAAGGAGGGAGCGGCTTCGCGGTGGAGAGCCTGCCGTGTTCGATTCCAAGGCGATGGTTGACGAACTAACAGCACACACACACACCCATACCCATGGGGGGATCGGAGAGGGCTATGGGTGCGTGTTGTCGGATGGGGGTCCCCGCTCGTGCGGGAGCGTTCCCCAGGGTCCGACAACCCGCACCCATACCCATAGCCAGCCCTCCTCCCAACGAACCCCCTACGGGTATGGGTGCGTGTTGTCCGTTCGTCAATGGTCCTCCGCCTGGGCCGGTCCCCCCCCGCGTCGCTGCCCCTCGCCGAGGGCCTGCCGAGCGTCGGGGCGGACGACAGCCCCGCTGTTCGGGCGGAGTGGATGTTTGCATCCAGGCGCCGTGTGTGAGGGCTTGGCCTGCAGTGCCCGTTTTCGAGCGCGAGTGGACATGGCACGACAGACTGCCCGCGGGGCAAGTGGTCGTGTGACCTCTGGGGCCGCGGGTTGAGCAAGGCTCAGTCCGCCGGGTGTCTGGGCTTCGGGGCCCGGACGAACTCCTCTGCGGCGCGCAGCCGGCTTCTGGCTGCGCCGCCACGCACTATCTTTGGCGCGTCCGGCGCCAGGGGGCGCCAGGGAAGCCGCCTGCTGGAGACTGTTTGCTGGCGCATTCGCTGTTCCATCTTCTCGTCCGCCCCGATTCGCAGGCCCAGAAGTTGACACCAACACCAAGATCGGCGGTGTGCCTCCACCGAGGGAAGACGATCCCGATCTCGGTGATGGTGGTAATATTCTGGCTTCCAAGGTGGCCAAACTATTACCACCAACACCGAAATCTAGGATCATCTTCCCCCTGCGGAGGCAACCCCCTGTATTGGTGTTGGTGCCAATTTCTAGGCCGCCAACCGATGTGAAGGATGCCAGATGGAATGCCTGCCGAGGGTGCCCCTCCCCTCAGATTCCAGCGGCCTCGCGTCGTTTCTCGAGATGGTGCCGGCGTGCTCTGGCGGCCACCTCGGCCTTCCTGGAAGATCTGGGGCCGCCCTGGGCGAGGGCCAGGGCCACCTCTGTCGACCTCCGAGCAACAAGGGACGCAACTGATGGGGAAGAGGTCCGGCAGCAGTTCGTGCTCATTTGAGGGCAGGTTTCGCGGCCGGATCCGCTGTTGTCCACCGCTCGTGGCGCCTGTCGTCTGCCCAACAGCGCCCGCCACCAATCTCGAACTACATCCGTCGTCGAGCGGCGTCCCCCGTGATGCCGTCCACGCTTCGGGCGCTCCAAGAGGTCACCCTGTCCAGCTTCTCGGGCTCGAAGCTCCTCCTGTGGTGGTACCCCAAGGCGGACACTGGCGGCTGAACCAAGCAGGGCCTTGGCCTCGCTGAGCTGGCTGACAGGTTCCAGGAGGGGCACAGACGCGCACACACAATGAATCGTCGATTCCCAGGAGAATGCAGGAACATATAGAAAGTGTGGGGAGAGACGGAAGCCGAGAAAACATGGGGAATGATGGGAGATCCTGGGACCCATGTCAATTTACTCGTGTGCCCCTGGGCCACTTCAAGGTTCCGGGAGAAGAACACCCAGATCCTGGGCGCCTCCGCCGACACGCCGGAGGACAACCGCGCCTGGAAGGCCAAGTTCGGATTCCCGTATCCTCTCGTGTCCGACCCCGGCCGGTCCCTGCCCGCGCTCTACGGCGGGGCCAAGCGGTGGGCGGTCCTCATCGACGAGGAGCAGAAGGTCCAGGCGTTCTGGCCGGAGGTGGTGGACAAGGAGGGCTTCGCGGCCGAGGTGTTGGGCGCTCTGTGAGCGCCCCCGCGGCGCAGGCGCGCGCGCGCCCTACAGGCGCGACGGTAGTTCGTGGCACAGGTTTTCAAGACGACGGGGGTCGGCAGCGCACACAGGGGGGGTGTCCCGAGGGGGGCGGCATTCAAGAGGGCGGGGCCTTCTATCGGGCACTGGTTCTGCAACGCGCAGAGGGGAGGGGTAAGGCGAGGGGCGAAGGCTTCTTGGGAGCACCCCTGCTTCTTGGAAGGCGCGGGCCTTGTCTGTAGATGTGGGGCTGGCGCCCTCTAAGAGGCATCCTTCTTCTTTTCCTCCTCCTCCTTTTCCTCCTCCTCCTCCTTTTCCTCCTCCTCCTTTTCATCCTCCTTTTCCTCCTCCTCCTTTTCCTCCTCCTCCTTTTCCTTTTCCTCCTCCTCCTCCTCCTTCTCCTCCTCCCCCTCCTCCTCCTCCTCTCTCCTCCTCCTCCTCCTCCTCCTCTCCTCCTCCTCCTCCCCCTACCTCCGGGCGCGGCGCCCCCCGTTGACAGCGCGCCCGCCCCCCCCCCCCCCCGAGGCAGCGCGATCGAGGAAGCCTGCGCGGGGATTCGCTCGACAGCGGCACTCTCGACTGTGCCGTTGCAGCGGCAACACCACACCGCTCACCCTCCGAGACTTCGCCCCCGGCTCCTGTCCAAGGCGTACCTTTTCCTGTGCAAGCTCTTCGGCACCGCCTGCACCCCGCGCCCTCCGGCCGCCTCAGGCCCCGCCCGCGCCCTGTCTCCCCAATTAGTGCTTTGCGCGGCCCGCCTAGCTCTTAACCGGAAGAGGCTCGCTCTCGACCCGCAGACCAAAAAAACTGTGCCGCCGCAGCCCCCAGTCGCTTCCGCGCCTCGGCGCGTGCTTCGCTGGGCAAGTGCGGTTGCTTTGGCGGCCCCGTCGGGGGGCGTCCTGAGGGCGGCGCCGTGCGCACGTGGCGTGCCCCCGGCAGCCGTCGCGAGAGGGTGCTCTGCGAGAGGGAGTTCTGTGCACCCGCGAGTCCTGGAAGCCAGGCTACGACGGGCCCGGGGTCGGACGAGGCTGGGGCGAGGGCGATTTCGTTTGAGAGCGTTCCAGAACGCTCTGAGAGCAATCCAGAACGTTCTGAGAAGGTCGCGGCGCCCGAGACATCTCCCACAGCCGCCGGATCTCAGATATTTTCGATGTATGATCACCCGATGTTGTTTTTCTCCTGGCTTCGTCTTGGATTTTGACGGTCCAATTTTCATGGGACGTTTGGAGCAGGAGTTCGCGTTAGATTTCGGACTGGGCCTCGACATGTTCATGATGGCCCCGTCAGGCCAACCCGAGTCCTCCGAACCCGAGTCTTCTGTCTCATCGGTACTGGGAGGGCCTGGGGGCTTTGAGAAGGCCTCTTGCAAGCCGGGAGGGCCTCTGGCTCAGGAGGGGGAAACACACACAGACACAATCAAACGTTGGTTTCCATGAAAATGGGGGGAAAGTTGGGCAGTGGGGGGGAAGACGAACACCCAAACGATACGGGAAAATATGGGGCATCTTGGGATCTGTGTGTATTTACAGTCGGGGCTCTGAATGAGAAACCCTTTTCGTTGGGGAGGGGCTCTGTGTTCCTTCATTGTTTCACTTTTTGCCCAGGTTATCCTTGGATTTTCGATGGGAAGTCGAAGTTGAACTTCTGGAGAAAATAGGCCTTGTTCCTTATTTAGGGTTCCTTAGGTCAACGCCCCGACGGTATTTGTGCGTCCCTGGGCCCCCTCACTGCTGAGCCACCCTGCCTTCTTAGAGGCCTTCCAGGCTGCTTCGCAGGCCGCCCCTCCTCGGGCCACGTCCCAATGTCGCGCGCCGCCAAACGAGGAGGAGGAGGAGAAGGAGGAGGAGGGGGAGGATGAGAAGGAGAAGGAGGAGCACGTGGAGGAGAAGGAGGAGGATGAGGAGGAGAAGGAGGAGCAGGAGGAGGAGGAGGAGGAGGAGGAGGAGGAGAAGGAGGAGGAGGAGGAGGAGGAGAGGGAGGAGAGGGAGCAGGAGGAGGAGGAGGAGGAGGAGGAGGAGGAGGGGCAGGAGGAGGAGGAGGAGGAGGAGGAGAACGAGGAGGAGAAGGAGGAGGAGGAGGAGAAGGAGGCGCTCGCCGAGAGTGCGCATCAACATGATGCGATTATTTTAGGTTTGCGCTATGGCCCCGCTCGTGGACTTAGGTACCGGGGCCTCGCCAGGCAGCGCAAGCCAAGCCAGGGCTGGCAGTGAGCCGATGGAGCGCTCGTCCCAGAGTGAATGCAGTGATGCCGCCTGGATGGGCCTGCGGACCTTCCTTGCTGGTTGAGCCTTCACATATGGCGCCAGGGCGTTCGGTTCGCACACATGCCACCACCGCAGATGCTTCAGATTTTCTGCAGATGCACCAGACTTCAGTTGCAACGCAGAGTGCGTGCCAGATGCGTGTGTCCGGCGATTGGCGCCGCTCATCAAAAACACGCTGGTTTGTCACAGCCCCCCTTCCCTCGTTCTCCTTCTCTTCCTCCTTTACCTCCTTCTCCTCCCTTTCTTATTCATCTTGTTCCTCCTTCTTCCTCCTCTCCCTCCTCTGCTTAATCCCTTCCCCTCCTCCTCGTTTTCATCCCGCCCCACCTCCTAGGTTCTAGCAGGCCTGCTCGAGCTGCGCAGGGGGAGGAGGACAAGGGGAAGAGGACCAGGAGGAGAGGAACAGGAGAACAGTGAGGGGGGAAGGGGAGGGTAAAGATGAAGTTGAGGATGAGGAAGATGCCGACGACGAGCAGAGGAAGGGGAACGCGTCTCCTGCTCGTCGCCCTTGGCCTCTCCCCTCTTCCACTCACTCATCCTCCCGCGTGGCACGCAAGCGGGTGGAAGGCGTGAGACGCAAGGGCTCTCACCAGCCCGTCCTGTGGACATGCGATCGGATGACCAGCCTTCTCCGCTCTCCTCCTCCAGGCTCAGGGGCCTGAGCTCTAGCGAACACTACGGTCCTCGCCTCGGGCCAGGGTCTTCTGGGTGTCGCCGCGCGCGTGTGTGTGTGTGTGTGTGTGTGTGTGTGTGTGTGTGTGCGTGTGTGTGTGTGTGTGTGCATGTCGGCGACCTTGTTACAGGCACGGGGAAATGGTCACACCTCCAGCATCCACTGGTGTCGCGGAGTGCCGCGGAGTGTGCCCCCCTGCCGCTCGTTACGGCGGGGGCGAAGCCAGCTGTGGAGCAGGCCCCACCTGTCACCCATAAGGCGGCGCTCCGGTAAGTTAGGCGGCGACATGGGCTGCCGTGGACGTTGCCTCCCGTCGTTCTAAAGGTTGCGCCCGCTGGAGCCACTGACCTCCAGGACACACCCTGTCGGCGACGTCGGCGGTTCCGCGTGCGCACGTGCCGAGGTACTGAAAGTCCTGGGCACAGCCGGGTGGTTTGCCGGAGGTCTCTCACAATCTCGCTGCACGTCACAAGAGCTCGGCGTGTAAGCTATGACTGGACGGTTTCCCCCGGGGCCGTAGGCGACCCGAGGTGGGGAGGGCGAGGAGGAGGAGGAGGAGGAGGAGGAGGAGGAGGAGGAGGAGGAGGAGGAGGAGGAGGAGGAGGAGGAGGAGGAGGAGGAGGAGGAGAGGAGGAGGAGGAGGAGGAAGGAGGAGGAGGAGGAGGAGGAGGAGAGAGGAGGAGGAGGAGGAGGGGAGGAGGAGGAGGAGGAGGAGGAGGAGGAGGAGGAGGAGCGCACGCTGCGCAGGCAGCGATCGTCGGTGCAGGCACCGAGGCCACAGCGTCTTTTGTTTCCCCCAGCGTGCGCGACGATCGCCTGCAAGGGTGGTGTGCCCACGTGCCCCACCCGAGGCTGCAGGGTCCATGCTTATGCCGCCAGTGGCCTCTGTCGTACACAGGGCAGTCCTGCTTTTCCCGCTCCTCCCCTCCTTTCTCGGTATCCTCCCGCTCTCTTCCCCCTCGCCCCCATTCCCCCCTTTTCCAGTCTTCCTCGTTCCCCCTCGTCGTCGTCGTCCTCTGCCCCCCGCTGCCTCCTCCTCCTCCTTCACTGCCTCGTTCTTCTCCGTCCTTTCTTCTCCGTCTCCTCCACTTTTTCTTCCCATCCATTTTTTTCGCCTTTCCCCTGCGCTCCTCCCCCTTATTCCTTTGCCTGCTCCCGTCCATCCTCGTCCGCTTTTCCCTCCCACCCTGAGATTCGACGTCGCGAAATAAACACTGTGAAGCATCACGTCCGGACCTTTCGACCCGAGTTTTCTGCGGAATTGCATTCGGCCGGGTCGATCTGCGGGGGTCGCAGGGGCCCAGAAGTATGCGGCAACGGCTCTGCGGAGCAGCTGCGACGCACAGGTCCCAGATCTTTTTGTTCCCCCTCAGTGCGAAGGCTTACGCGAGCTCGTCGGGCTCCGCCACGCTGTCGGACGACGAGGCGGACGCGATCATCTTCGACTGCGAGGCCCCAGCGAAACGGAGGGGGACAACGAGTAGGAGAGGGGGCGAGTGGGGAGGGGTGGGTGGGAGGAGAAGGACAAGGAGGCGGAAGACGAGGAGGAGGAGGAGGAGGAGGAGGAGGGAGGGATATAGAAACCGAGGATGGCTGAGAACCCATACCTCCTTTCGCCGTGAAACAATTGCCATGTCTTTTTTTGTAGTTGTTGCCTTTTTTCTGGTTCTGGGACCCCCCATAGGGCTCCAGGACCGCAACAAAAACGGGTCCGTATGCAACATGTGCCCCAGGAAGACGGCCTACACTTCTGGGGGTCCGCGCTATGGCAACAAAAGTACGACGCCAGGACCCCGCGAAATGACAGGTTCTGCTGATGGTGAGCCCGCTTGCGTCCTCGAACCAACTAATCCCATGGGGCTCCCAAGAGGCCCCAGGAGGTTCCCAGGAGGCCCAAAATAAACCCCAAAAGGCCCCCGAACGGCGCCCGAGAGACGCCCAACCTGCTTCCAAAGAAGGCGCCCGAAGAGCTCCCCACGATATCCTAACGATCATCCAACAGGCTTCGTGCTCACAACCCCAGCACGGGTCCGGGATGGAGCGAAGGATTTGTTCCCCACATCCTAAGTGGGGTTCGTGTTTTCTTTGGGCACCACCGCGCAGGAACAGGGACACCCCACATCATCATCGCCATCAGCATGCCCATCACCATCATCATCACCATCATACACATCCTCATCATCATCATCACCGCCATCATCATCTTCACCAGTCAACTTCATCGTCATCATCATGCTCATCATTCGCCATCACCGTTATCAATCCATCATCAGCCGCCCGCACTCACCATCATCATCATCATCATCATCATCATCATCATCATCATCATCATCATCATCATCATCATCATCATCATCATCATCATCATCATAATCATCATCATCAGCATCAGCATCAGCATCATCATCATCGTCATCATCACACAGACAGCACACACTCATCATCATCATCATCATCATCATCATCATCATCATCGTCATCAGCATCATCAGCATCATCATTATCATAAGCCTCATGACCATCATCATCACCATCATCATCACCACCATCGCCATCACCCCCCACACCCGAACATCACCACGAATATTAAGGTAGGCTCAAGTGGGAGCCTTGTCTGTGAGTGAGTTGCGAGGAAGTCTCAGGCGGGAGCTCCCTCCCCATGGGCCTCGCACCGCATATAGGTCCAGTGCGTCATCCAATTCTTTAACTCTCGTCACTTTGGGCCCCCTGATGCTTGAATATGGAGGAAGTATCAAGCAGAAGCCTCGTCTGTGAGTGAATTGTGAGGAAGTCTCAGGCGGGAGCCCTTGTCTATGGGGCCAGCACCTCACGTTCGATTCCGAGGAGGTCATCCAAACCTTATAACCGTCGTCACTCTTGGGCCCTGAGATTTGAATATGGAGGAAGTCTCAAGCGGGAGCCTCGTCTGTGAGTGAGTTGTGAGGAAGTCTCAGGCGGGAGCCTCTTCTCTATGGGGCCCGCACCTCATGTTCGAATCCGAGCGGGCAATTGGGTCATCTAATCCTTGTATCCGCCGTCACTTTGTGGCCCCTGAGGCTTGAATTTTGTGGAAGTCTCGAGCTAAAGCGGGAGCCTCGTCTGTGAGTGAGTTGTGAGGAGGTCTTAGGCGGGAGCCTCTTCTCTACGGGGCCCACACCTCATGACCGAATCCGAGCAGGTCATCCAAACCTTCTAACCGTCGTCACTTTTGGGCCCCCTGCGGCTTGAATCTTGAGGAAGTTTCGAGCGGGAGCCTCGTCAACGAGTGAATTGCGGGGAAGTCTCAGGCGGGAGCCCCTTCCCGCCCTCACCTCATGTTCGAGTCCGAGGCGGGTCATGGGAAACTTGTAGCTGTTGTTATTGTCGGGCCCCTCAGGCTTAGATCTTGAGGCGGGAGCCTCGTCTTGGCGGCAGCCTCGTCGTGTGTGAGGCGGGAGCCTCGTCTGTGGGGCCCGCAGCTCCATGTTCGAATCCGAGCGAGTCTCCGGGTTCTCGTAGCTGTCGTCACTGTTGGGCTCCTCAGGGGTGAATGGGGATGCGAGCCCTCGCGGGCGATTCCGAGCGGGGTCAGTTCTGTGGTCTTCAAAGGGCGACTCGCTCGACCCATCAGATGAGGAGGAAGAGGAGGAACAGGAGTTGAGGAGGACGACGGCGGCTGGGCGCAGGGGGAAACCCTAGCGTCCAGGCCAGGGGTGGTAACCCATCCTCGGAAGCGGCGGCCGGGCGCAGGGGGTAACCCTTGCGTCCGGGTCGGGGGTGGTAACCCATCCTCGGCCGAAGCGGGCACAGGGGGGAACCCTTGCGTCCGGGGCGCCGGTGGTAACCCATCGGGGAACGCGCCCCTGCCAAGCGCGGCTGCGAGGGCGCGGAGCAAAATCGGCATGCGCGCCCGTGCCAGGAGGAAGGAGAGGTGCATGAGGAGAACAGGCGGGATGGAGATGGGTTGGGGGGGCAGAAGGAGGAGAAGGAGGAGGAGGAGGAGGACGAGGAGGAGGAGGAGGAGGGAGAGGAGGAGGGAAAGGACGAAGAGGAGGAGAGGAGAAATTTGAAGAGGAGGAGGAGGAGGAGGAGGAGCACGAGGAGGAGAGGGAGGAGGAGGAGGAGGAGTAGGAGGAGGAGGAGGAGGAGGAGGAGGAGGAGGAAGAGGAAGAGGAGGAGGGGGAGGAGGAGGAGGAGGAGGAGGGAGAAGAGGAGGAGGAGGAGGATGAGTACTGAAAGGGTCTAGGACGAGAAGTGGGTGATGACGATGATGAGGAGGATGATGCTGAGGAGTTGGAGGAGGAGGACGCAGCAGCGGGAGGAGGGCCTCCGCGAGTCGAAGAGGAAAAGGGCGAGGGGCAATCTGAATAGATTGTCATGTGGGCCCCTACCGTCGGAGTATGTTGCTTCTCTTTCTCTCTCGCTCTCTCTCTCTCTCTCTCTGTCTTTCTCTCTCTCACTCTCTCTCTCTCTCTACACACACATATATATACATAGATACATGTACATTTACATCCGTTCTTACATTCATATCTACAAACAAACAAACATGTACGCGCGCTCATTCACGGTCCATGGGCTCGTGGCTGAAGTGGGTTCTGCGGTGTTGATTGTTGTAAGGTTGCTGTTTGTTGTCGGTTGTCCGCCTCGGGACCGGGCCCGCGACCCACCCGAGACCCACCCGCGACCCGCTCGCGACCCGCTCGCGACCCACCCGCGACCAACCCGCGACCTGCCCGCGACCCATCCGCGACCCACCCGCGACCCGCCCCGCCACCCACCCGCGACCCACCCTCATTGCTTTAACGAGAAAATCGACGCATGCGGTGGGCTCATTGTCCAGAGCCTCGTAGGCTGCCGACGTCCTCGCCGCTCCCCTACTCTTTTCAGCAACTGCGGGGTGCTACATATTCTCGCGCGGTGCCCAACAGCGAATTGGCAGGGCTGCCCTCGAGACCGGAGCTTTTCCAAGTTTTCTTTCCACTGCCCTGTCGTCGAGTTCGCCTAGGTGCGCCTCTTGGGTAGCCCTCCTGGAGGTCAGCGGGTTTCCTTCATCTCCTCCTCCTTGGTGATGACATACAGTTAGATATATTTATAGATGTATGTATATACATATATGTAAACCTGTATTAGGACAAATAAATGTACAAACGCATATACACATAATACTGGAGAAAAACCCAATCAGAGTCTTTCTAGGGCCATAGGGCTATGAGACTATTGGGCTATAGGGCTATGGGGCTAAGGGGCTATGAGGCTATAGGGCCATCGGGACGCAGGTCTATAGGGCTATTGCGCCATAGGGCTATAAGACCATAGGGCTATAGGGCTGTATAGCTAGAGGGTTATGGGGCTATGGGGCTACAGGGCTATGGGGCCATAGGTCTATAGGTCTATAGGGCTATAGGGCTGTAGGACCATTGGGCTATAGGGCTATGGGGGCTATGTGGCTACTAGGCTATAAAGCTACAGAGCAATCGGGTTTTTGCTTGATGCAGGACTATTGGGCTATAAGGCTATATGGGGTATAGGGTGTTTGGGCTATTGGGCTATAGGGCTATTAGGCTATTAGGCTATAGGGCTATTAGGCTATAGGGCTATAAGGCTACAGGGCTTTAGAGCTATAGGGCTCTAGGGCGACAGGGCTATAGGGCTTCAAGGCTATAAGGCTATAGGGCAATCTGGATATAGAGCCATCGGGCTATAGGGCCATAGGGCTATTGGGCTATAGAGATACAGGGCTCTTATAGGGCTATAGGGCTATAGGGCTATAGGGCTACAAGGCACCTGGGCACCCGGGCACCTGGGCACATGGGCACCTGGGCACTTTGCCACCCGGGCACCTGGGCACCCGGGCACCCGGGCCTGCCGCGGAAATCGGTGACAAAGGTCATCTAACAATATGAATCTGCTAGGACCCCTACAGAGGCAAGCTCTGATTGCACTATATATCAGGGCTTCGCCCTCTGCCGCTGGCCCCCAAATTACTGGTGCGGGCGGCTGCGGGAGTCTGCTTGGGGCCTCTTGGAGATCTCCGTGAGGCCTCTAAGAAGCCTCTTGGGGGTCTCCTTGGGGCCTCTTGTGGGGTTCCTTGGGGCCTCTTGGAAACAAGATGTTGGGTCTCTTGGGGGTCTCCTTGGGGCCTCTTGGGGGCCTCTTGGGGCCTCCGGGGACCTTCTTGGGGCATCCTGGGGCCTTCTCATGGCGGAAAGGTAGTCTTTTCGGTTCGTTGACGCCCTCTTGGGCCTCTACTGGGACCGTCTTAGGGCCCTCTTGAGCCATCTGGGGCGCCTTTTGGACTGTCTTGGGGCCCTCGTCTGCCGTCTCGGAGCCGTCTTGGGGGCCTCTTGGGCCGTCATGGGGGCTTCTAGGGCCGTCGTGGGGCGATCTTGGGAACCTCTTGGTCCGTCTCGGAGCGTCGGAAAGCTGAAAAGGCGAGAAGGTCAACAGCCTTCAAAAACGTTAGGGAAATCGTTGATGTTTGCTTCGTGAGGCCATCCTTGGAGGCCTCTTGGAGGCCTCTTGGAGGCCTCTTGGGCCGTCTTGGGAGCATCTTTGGCCGTCTTGGGGCCATCGTGCGACATCTTGGGGCCATCTTTGGCCGTCTTGGCCTCCTGAGGCTCTCTTCGGGGCCTCGTCGGGCAATCTTGGAGGCCTCTCGGGCCGTTCGGGCCGCGCGGTGGCGTCACCATGAGAATCCTCGGGTGGCCCGGAGCAGCCTGGATTTGAGATTCACCCCCTGGTTGGCTGTTTGGTGACGCGGCGGGGCCGCTTAGCAGACAGTGCACAGGAGGCAGGAAACAGGACTGGAGAGACAAAAGGCCAAACAACAGATGCCAACACATAACACATGACAGCATACCACACGCACCTTCGCAGCCTTGCGCCCCCGGAGGGGGCTGGCTGATGCATATAACACATACACGCACACACACATATATACATATATATATATATATATATATATATATATATATATATTCTCTGGGGCTTTGGGACCCTCCAGACGGGCCTCGAAGCGGCCCCGGGCCTCGCAGGGCGTTTTGCCAAGCTTTCCCAGCACACCTAGGGCGATCAGGGGGGTCATCGGAGACGTCCCAGAGACCCCCAAGACAGCACAAGAGCGCTCCAAGAGTGACCGACGTGACCTCAAGATGGCCCAAGAGGCCTCCAGGACGGCCCCAAAGAGGCCTCCAAGAGCACTCCCAAGAAGGCCCCCCGAGGCAAAATTCATTGATTTTCTGTCGGTTTTTGGTGAAGTCTGCGGTTCTCCTCTATTCGGCTTCCCGACGCTCCAAGACGGCGGTCTTCTGGGCGTTCGAAGCCGCCTGGGGGGCTCCAACATCGCACCACAACCATCCGAAAGGGCTTCCAGGCAGTCCACAAGAGCCCCAAAACGGCACTACACGGGTCCAAGATGGCCCTCAGAGAGCCCCATGGCGGCCCAAGATGGCCCAAAGACACCCTCCGAAGCATTCCGAATCGTGACCCGGTCGTTCAGGGAGACCGCGGTTGGAGGCAGGGTGGCCCGAGGAAGCCCCCGGAGGCCCCAAGCCTGAAACAACTTTTGTGAGGCCCCCAGAGGCTCTCCAAGGAGGAGCCTCCGCAAAAAAGAGCTGAGGAGGATGGGAAGTGTGCGCAGGGTATGCCGGAAATAAGGAAACAGAAGCATGGAGGAAGGATAACGAATAACATTATTATAGCGGCGATGCCGGAAAAAGGCAACAAAGAGTTATCGCTAAATTGTCGGTTTCTGCTATTTTGCCGGCATACCAAACTTCAAGGACCAAGGTGCATGGCGCGAAGCGCCACGGCAGTCTTGTATATACATATATATATATATATATATATACAAGATTGCTGTGGCGCTTCGCGCCATGCGCCTTGGTCCTTGAAGTTTGGTATGCCGGCAAAATAGCAGAAGTCGACAATTTAGCGATAACTCTTTGTTGCCTTTTTCCGGCATCGCCGCTATAATAATGTTATTCGTTATCCTTCCTCCATGCTTCTGTTTCCTTATTTCCGGCATACCCTGCGCACACTTCCCATCCTCCTCAGCTCTTTTTTGCGGAGGCTCCTCCTTGGAGAGCCTCTGGGGGCCTCACAAAAGTTGCTTCAGGCTTTCTTACGGCCTTATGGAGGCCTCCTGGGCTTATTCTAGGGGCCTCCGGGGGCTTCCTCGGGCCACCCTGCCTCCAACCGCGGTCTCCCTGAACGACCGGGTCACGATTCGGAATGCTTCGGAGGGTGTCTTTGGGCCATCTTGGGCCGCCATGGGGCTCTCTGAGGGCCATCTTGGACCCGTGTAGTGCCGTTTTGGGGCTCTTGTGGACTGCCTGGAAGCCCTTTCGGATGGTTGTGGTGCGATTTTGGAGCCCCCCAGGCGGCTTCGAACGCCCAGAAGACCGCCGTCTTGGAGCGTCGGGAAGCCGAATAGAGGAGAACCGCAGACTTCACCAAAAAACGACAGAAAATCAATGAATTTTGCCTCGGGGGGCCTTCTTGGGAGTGCTCTTGGAGGCCTCTTTGGGGCCGTCCTGGAGGCCTCTTGGGCCATCTTGAGGTCACGTCGGTCACTCTTGGAGCGCTCTTGTGCTGTCTTGGGGGTCCCTGGGACGTCTCCGATGACCCCCTGATCGCCCTAGGTGTGCTGGGAAAGCTTGGCAAAACGCCCTGCGAGGCCCGGGGGCCGCTTCGAGGCCCGTCTGGAGGTTCCCAAAGCCCCAAATCCCGGGAGTCCGTTTTTTTTTTTTTTTTGGGGGGGGGGGACGGTTTTCCCCCCGCCCAGGCTTGTAAAAATATAGGAAGAGGAATATTCACGTGTATACATACATACATACATACATACATACATACATACATACATACATACATACATACAGTCATACATACTTACATACTTACATACATACATACATACATACATACATACATACAAACAAACATACACACATACACACATACATACATACATACATACATCCATCCATACATACATACATACAAATACACATGCATACATACATACACACATACATACATACACATACATACATACATCCATGCAGACATACAACGTTACACAGTTACATGCATGCATACATGCATACACACACAGACATACATACATGCATACAGACAGACAGACTGACAGACAGACAAACATGCATACATTCATTCATACAAATACATACATACATACCTACATACATACATACATGCATACACACATACATAAATAACCAGACACATACATACGTACATACACACATAAGTACACCTGCAGTCAGGCATTTATATGAACACATACACACAGACATACACACATACATACATGCATATATGCATACATACATGCATACATACATGCCCGCATGCATGCATGCATGCATGCATACATACATACATACACACATACATACACACACATACATACACACATACATACACACATACATACATACATACATGCATGCATGCATACATACATACATACATACATACATGCATATTTACATACACACATGCATACACACATACATTGTTACACAGCGACCCGGCAGGGCCTCCCTCCTTTCCTCCTGCTTTCCCCGGGTGCCCCCCCGCAGGGGCGCGACGGTCAGCCCGCCACCCCTGCGCCCCTTGCGCTCAGCGCCTGGTCTTCCTGGGCGCCGCCGCCGCTCTCCATGGGCGCGGCGCGGGGGCGCCTCCAGGTCATGCTCGCGCACCGCGGGGGGGTCACCCAGGGCACAGTCGGCCTCGATGAGTAGGTCGACCCTGGCAAGGCAAGGGTGTCCTTTTGTGTCCTCCGTCTCCTCCTGCCTGCCAGTGGCAAGGGTTCTCAGAACACGTTCTGGTTCGCCCCAAGGCCCACCAGCACGTGTTCAAAGAACCTCTGGTTGTTTGCACGAGATATTATTACACTACTTCTGGTTGAGACTGTCCTGTGGTCGCGCATGGAGGTTATGTTCCAAGGATCCTGCTGTTGTTCTTAGATGTTTTGTTCGGTCTTCGCATGTTTCGTGGCAATGTGGCCCTCGGCAGGGTGTCGTGTCCTCTTGCGTGTCTTATAAAGGTGCGAAGGTCGGTGACCTCGGCCTCGCCGGCTGGCCTCGGCCCCGCCGGCCCCGGCGCTGTCCCAGCTGGCTCTTCGGCGCAGCCGCCCGGCGCGTTCCTCGACCCCCGCCAGCTGCAGTGTTTGGCCACTGTGTGGGGGAGGAGGGTGACAAGGAGGGGCAGGACTCCTTGCATAATCCAGTGAGTGATTAGAGCTTACACTTCGCGGCGGAAAGCCACGGGACCAGTTCTTCAAGAGTTGTGTCCGGTAGGTGGCGGCGTTTTTTGTGGCCAGGGACCCGGCATAGCCCCAACGCCCGGGGCTCCCCTTTGGTGACGGAGGTGGGGACCCACTCGGGTGCCCCCGGGCCTTTTCAGGGGGGACGGGCGGGACGATGAGGAGGGATGGGCCGGACGAAAGAAGGGGCTGGGAAGGGGGGGCTGAGATGCTGCGCGCAGCCGCTTCGGCCCCGCCGCCCAGCGCGTTCCTCAATCCACGGCCCCCCTCTGGCGCTGGGAGGCGCCAGGCAGAGCAGTGCCCGTCGGTCGTTGGAAGAAGGTATTTCTGGATTCCCGGATCCTATGCCGCTTTAGGCGCCTTCCTACTTCAAGGATCGGGCGGTTTTCCCTTTGACCTCCTCTCCAGGGGGTGGGGGGGAGACCCAATCTACTTACAACACCTTCCCACTTGTTCCTGCCCACTCCTTCCGACCGATGGGCCAAGCGGATCCGATAATAACCATCCCAGTTTGCTATATCCCCCCGAGGTCCGCGCCAGGAGGAGGACGAGGGAGCAGAAAGCTGCGACAGCCGTGCGCGGTCTTCCGAGCAGGAGGGGAAAAGAGGGGGGAAGGACCTGCCCCCTCCCCCTGCAGTGTCGGACGACATGGGGAGGGGGTAGGGAAGGGGGGAGGAGGAGGAGGAGGAGGAGGAGGAGGAGGAGGAGGAGGAGGAGGAGGAGGAGGAGGAGGGAGGAGGAGAGGAGGAGGAAGAGGAAGAGGAGAGGAGGAGGAGGAGGAGGAGGAGGAGGAGGGAGGAGGAGGAGGAGGAGGAGGAGGAGGAGGAGGAGGAGGAGGAGGAGGAGGAGGAGGAGGAGGAGATGAGGAGGAGGAGGAGGAGGAGGAGGGAGGAGGGAGGAGGAGGAGGAGGAAGAGGAGGAGGAGGAGGACGAGGAGGAGGAGGAGGAGGAGGAGACAGGGGGACGGGTAACGACAACTGCTGCGTGCGGTCGGTGTCGGCCTCGCCACCGGACGCTTGCTTCGGTAAAGCGGGCGCCTCCGGCGCTGGGTCTCGCCGTCGAGGCCCAGTTGGGCGAGACAGTTCGCCAGTTCCCCCTTTGCTACCCCCTTTTCGTCCGTCCGCCCAGGCTTTCCGTGCGGTATCTGCAGCGGGAGCCCGCGTCGAATCCCAGATTGGACCCAGCCGTTTTCCTGACGGCCCCGGCCAAACTCGAGCCCCCGCAGCTCGATTCTTACGTCTCCCCCGCTCTTGCCCTCACGGAGCGCCCTTCCCCTCGGCGGCGAGCGAGGGGGGGAAGTGAGAAGGAGAAGGCCTTCTCAGAAGGTTCGGAAGCCCCCCTGGCCGTCTGAGAAGCTTCCGAAGCCTTCCCCGACGACCAACAAACAACTCCTCAGAAGGCGCGAGGGCTTCTGGGAAGTCCCGCCGCCTACTGCGAAGGCCTTCTCCTTCTCATTCCACCCCCTCGCTTGCCGCCGATCCCCGGCCGCCGACGAGGTGTGGTACCTCGGCACCCACTGCGGGAGGGCAGGGGGGGCAGCGTGCGGCGAGGGCCACGACGGGCCGTGCCGCTTGCGCGCGCGGCAGGGGGCGGAGACGGGAGCCTGAGAAGGAGGAGGGGGGGAGGGTGCAGGAGAGGAGGAGGAGGAGGAGGCGGAGGAGGAGGATGAGGAGGAGGAGGAGGAGGACGAGGAGGAGGAAGAGGAGAAGGAGGAGGAGCAGGAGGAGGAGGAGGAGGAGGAGGAGGAGGAGGAGGAGGAGGAGGAGGAGGAGGAGGAGGGGAGGAGAGGAGGAGAAGAATGGGCGGAGGAGGAGGGAGGAGGAGGAGGAGGAGGAGGAGGAGAGGAGGAGAGGAGGCGGAGGAGGCGGAGGAGGAGAGAGGAGAGAGGAGAGGAGAGAGCAGGAGGACGCGGGGTCGGATGAGAAAGAGGAGGAGGAGGAGGAGGAGGAGGAGGAGCAGCAGCAGCAGCAGCAGGAGCAGGCGCAGGACCAGATGCTGATGCTGATGATGATGATGATGATGACGATGATGATGATGATGATGATGATGATGATGATGATGATGATGATGATGATGATGATGATGATGATGATGATGATGATGATGATGATGATGATGATGATGATGATGATGATGATGATGATGATGATGATGGATGATGATGATGATGATGATGATGATGATGATGATGATGATGATGATGATGATGATGATGGTGGTGGGTGGTGATGATGATGATAATGATGATGATAGGAGGAGGAGGAGGGAGGAGGAAGAGGAGGAGGAGGGGAACACGGAGACCTGGGATGAGAGGGGGGGGGGCGGGGCGGCGGGGCGGGCAGGCCTAGATTGAGGGTAATGACACCCTTGCGGCAGATGACCCTCCTCAGTCTTGCACAGCCCCAGTGTTTGGCCACTGTGTGGTGGAGGAGGCTGGGAAGGAGGGGCAGGACGATGAGGCTGGGTAGTCGAAGGCCAGACTGTCAGATTGGATTGGGCCCCAAGGGCCAATCTGGCCTGACCAAACTGGATGATTTGGGTTATTCGCCAGACTGGATTCGCGCTGGCTCCCTCGCCAGATTGCCCCCGTTTGCCAGATTGGGCCTGCCAGATTGGCGCCAGATTGGCTTCGACTACCCAGTGAGGACTGACAGGTCGGACGAAAGGGGGGGGATCGGGAAGGGGTGGGGCTGAAATGCTGCGCGCAGCTGGCTTCGGCCTCCTCGCCCGGCGCGTTCCTCCATCCATGGCCCCCTTCGGCGCCAGCAGGCGCCAGGCAAACCAGTCGAGCTGGTTCGCTGACCTTCCCCATGCGCTGTCCACCCAGGTCCGCCCCCAGACGACGACGACGATGAGGAGGAGGCTGTGGCATGCGGGGTCTCCTGAGCACCAGGGGAAGGGGGGCGGACCAAGAGGAGGAGGGGGACCAGTGTAAAGCCATGACGCATCAACGATGTTGCAACAAACCCTCTCTCAAATTTCCCCCCTTCGAGCAAGAATTTGGCTTCACCGCGGCAAGAGCTCCATTGAAAGACAACAGTCTGAGAATCGCCAATCGCGCCAAAGCACCATTTCTCGGACCTCAACGCCGCGAATCAATTTCACCGTTGCGTCCTGACACTCCGAAGTCGTGCGAGAGCCCAGTTCCTGGGATCTCAACACTGCAAGTCAACGCGACCGTTGCGTCTTGATAGTCCTAAGTCGCGCCAGAACTCCGGACTTGGAGCTTTAACCATACGAACCCTTGAGCCAGCTGTAAAAGTCTAGAACGAAGCTGCCTGGCGCTTAGGCGAGAGCCACTTGCATTTGGGAAGGGAGCCGCCCTCCGACGAATATGCGCGGCGCTGAATCGAGAGCCACATCTTGGAAACCACACGCCCTCTACACAGTCGGGGCCCTGAAGAAGGAACCCTTTTCGTTGGGGAGGGGCTCCGTGTTCCGTATTTGTTTCGCAGCTTGCCTCAGGCTTTCCTTATGTGTTCGACAGGAAATCGAAGGTTAACTTATGGAAACACGGGGCCTCGTTCCTTATTTAGGGTTCCTTAGGTCAACGCCCCGACTGTACGCGCGGCGCTGAAGCGAGAGCCACATTTTGGAAACCACGCGCCCTCCATAGATGGAGCCGTAGCCTTTTTTTTTGAGGACCGGCCGACAAGCCTGAGGGCGCGACAGGAGGGAGTGACTCATCCGCAAGGGAGAAGGATGCCTGGGGAGGGCCTCCGGCGCCGCCCCTGGCGCGCCGCGCGCGCCAGGGAGGGGGGCCCAGCGCAGATCCCAGAAATACGCGCGGAGCGCCAAATGTTTATTGTGCCAATGTTGTTTTTCTTCTGCGGCAAGCACGGGGACGGGGGGCTTTTGGCCTGCGCTCTCGTGGGCCCTGCTTCTGCCGTGCGTCCTCCCTCCCCGCGCGCCCTGCCTCGCCTTTGTGCTTTCCTCCTCCTCCTCCCCTCCCCCCCCCTCCCCCTCCCCCCTCCTCCTACCCCTCCCCCTCATCCTCCTCCCTCCTCCTCGTCCTCCTCTTCTCTTCCTCCTCTTCTCCTCTCCTCCTCCTCCCTCCTCCTCCCTCCTCCATCCTCCTCCTCCTCCTCCTCCCCCCCTCCCTCCCCGCGCGCCCTGCCTCTCCTTTGGTGCTCTCTCCTTCGGGTCCGACCACCCTCCAGGCGCCACGTCCGGGTGGCTTCGCGCGCGGGCCTGCCAAGAGAGAGAGAGAGAGAGAGAGAGAGGCGGTGCTCTTCGTGAGGGGCGCCTGCGTCAGGGGCCCTGGAGCCCAGACATGATCGCGTCTTTAAAAAAATCAGGGCGAGAGGTTTTTGGCTATCTTCGGCCCCCGGGGGCCCTCGCCGGGCTCGTGGACCGTCAAGGAACGACTCAGGACGAAAAGCCGGTCCCGGGGAAAGGGTCAGGATTTCTAGGGACGCAGTCCTGAGAATATCAGGACGTCGCATGTCTGGGGAACGCCGTCGGAAACTGGAGCATATACATGACCAGTGGCGGGCTGCTTCTCAATCCCAGGACTTTGTGAGGTTCGGAAGCGACGTCGGTGTGGCGTTTTCCCGGGGACGCGACGAAACATGTATACACTAGGATCCCGTATACATCAGGATCCGCTTCCCTGTCAGGGCCGCAAAAAGCGTCGGTGTATAGAGTTCGGTTCCCTACCCAGGTCTCCGGCGATCCCACTTTTCCGATACGGGCGTGTCTCTTTGGCTCCTCGGGCCCGTTCTCGGGCCCATGCGGGCCATCAGACAGGGATCCGGGACGAGAAGAGTACCCCCCCCAGGGAAGCGCTCGGGACCTCTGGGGCCACGGCTTGACAGATCATACCGGGGGATGCCAGTCGAAGAAGAGACACCAACAGAAACATACATGTTCGACGGTCCGCGCAGACATCTAGGATCCGCGCTGGCCCCCCCCCCCAGCAGCGCCTCCAGCGCCGCCCCTGGTGCGCTCCGCGCGCCAGGGATGGGGGGGGGCCAGCGCGGATCCCAGAAATCCGCGCAGAGCGCCACAAGCTTGTGTGTTATGCCGTTTTTCCTTCTTCTAGTCAGGGAACCAGGGCACTGCGAGCCAGGGCCCTGGAATGATGGGCCCATTGTCCACCACCACTACCGTAGGTAGGAGAGGAGGAGGAGGAGCAGGAGGAGGAGAAGGAGGAGGAGGAGGAGGAGGAGGAGGAGGACCTCAGTCTCCCCTCTCCCCCGTCCTGCATATGGTAGCGGCGGTGGAAAATCTGCCCATCATGGAGAGTGCAGCTGGGGAGACCGAAGAGCGGAGAACGTTCCGACCCGCGGCCGCAGCTCTCTCGGGCGTGCCTAGGTCCGGGCTCTATCAAAGCCACCGCTCACAGGGCACACAATTAGGGTTAAGTCGGGCCTGTCCCTCTGCATGAGGAAAATTCAAACATAGTACAAACGTAGTATGGGGATAATGTTTTGATTATGTTTGTTGACTTGTTGAGGGTATTGTTTGAGTATTTCAAATTGTTCACCCAAAATCCGCCTGTAGGGGGACGCCCGACCCAAAATCAGTTCGGGGAGCGAGAAAGGACAGAAGCAGAAGAACCCGGAGGTCTCCGCGCGAACCTCCGAGTCTTTCTGTTTCTGGCGTTCTCCGCTCCCCTCCTGCCGTCGGCCCTCACGAGTGGGTCGACCCTGCCAGAATCAGGGTACCCTGGCGTCCTGCGTCTCGCAGCCCTTGCCTCCTGCCTTCCTGTGGCTCTCCGTGGCCCTCGCAGGGGCCTCGTGCCCTCTCGCGCGCCCCGAGCAAGCCGGTCCGACCGCACCGGGGCTCGTGGCCACTCTTGGGGTTCAGAGGCGGGCCTCGGGGCTCGGGTCAAGTCGGGCCTGTCCCCCTACAGGGGGATTTTCGACGACAAATAAAAAATACCCCAAAAAATAGTGAAACAAATAGTCCAAAAATAGTCTGGGGGACTTTTTTTTTTTTTTTTTTACATACTATTTTTTGACCTTTTTGGTGGTATTTGTTTGGTATTTGCTGTTTTTCGCCGAAAATCCCCCCGTAGGGGGACACGCCCGACTTACGACTCGGGGTCGCTCGGGGTGGCGGGCCGGCCCCTGGGGAGCGTGGGCAGGTCCCGGGGGGGGGGGGCTCACGCATCGAGGAGCTCCGAGCGGAGCGCGGGGTGTCCTGAGGTGCGCGGGTCGAGGAGTCGCCTCGGCGAGATGCGTTCTCCGGGTTTGTGGTCCGCCCTGCCTTCCTCAGTCTCCACTTCCTCTTGACTCCTCGTTCCTCGTCGTCCTTGCCATCCTCCGTGCCATGGCACGTCCTTGCCTCGCCTGCTCACCGTTCCTCTCCGCCTCCCGCATCTGCTCTGGTTGCTGAGCTGTTCGCGAACAGTTTTTTGCACTCTGGTGCTCTGACTTCTGTGCCCGAGGAGAATTGTATGGGTACGCCGTGGATTCGCTACGCTGCCGCGCGTGACTCGCCACGTTGCCGTCCGTTGCCGCCCTGTGGGGTATGCCGAGGATTCTCAGGAGGGAAAGAAACACACAGACACAATGAATCGTCGATCCCCCAGAAAATAGGGGGAGAATATGGGAAGTGGTGGGGAAGACAGAAACCCAGAAACTATAAGAAAACATGGGGAATCCTTGTATTTGTGTGTCTTTATTTGTGTGTCCTGGGGCCCCTTCAGATGCGCCCCGTTGCCGCCCGTGGCCGCCCGTGGGGCTATGTGCCGAGGATGCGCCACGTTGCCGCCCGTGGCCACCTCGCTGCTGCGTCTCTGCCGCCTTCGTGTGCTGCGCGGGTCTACCGAGGACTCCGCAAGGCTGCCGCCCGTTGCCGCCCGTGTGGGTATCCCGAGGAGCTGCCGCCTCCTCCTCCTCCTCCTCCTCCTCCTGCTCCTCCTCCTCCTCCTCTTTCCTTTCTCCTCCTCTTCCTCCTCCTCCTCTTTCACTCCTCCTCCTCCTCCTCCTCCTCTCCGCCTCCTCCTCCTCCTCCTCCTCCTCCTCCTCCTCCTCCTACGTTGCCGCCCGCGGCCGCCTCTTTGCCGCGTCGTTGCCGCCTCGTTCGCTACGTGGGTCTGCCCAGGTGTTGCCACGCCGCTGCCGCCTGCGGGGGGTAATAGCTTACGCAGCGTAGCTGACGTCACATGGTTTGCCCCCTTGGCTTTCGCCTCCAGCTCACACCGCAAAGCTGGCAGACAATAGCTTACATCACCTAGCTTACACCTCATAGTGTGACACCAGATAGCGTCCACCTCCACAGTTGGGTCCACGCTGGCTAACGTTCGTGGTATGTTTGTTTCATTCCTTACCCTATGTACCCACGATGCTATTGCTCCTCCCCACTATGTGTTTCTCATTGTGGCCATCCTTGCTCGTTTCTTATCCGTGCGTATCCTGATCGCTCTCTCTCTCTCTCTCTCGCTCTCTCTCTCTCTCTCTCTCTCTCTTTCTCGCTCTCCCCCTCTCTCCCACTCTCCCTCACTTGCTCTCTCTCTCTCTCTCTATCTCTCTTTCTTACTCTCTCTCCCTCTTTCCCTCTCTCCCTCATTTGTTTTTGTTTGTTCTTTCTCTCTCTCTCTCTCTCTCTCTCTTTCTCCTCGTTCTTTCCTCCTCTGTTTCGCTCGTCCTCCTGCATCCTCCCATTCCTTGGTGCCATCCTTCAGCTTCCTCCTTCCGCTTATTCGTTCGCTCCACTCCCTCGTTTACACCTGCCGCGGGCTGGGGCGAGGGGACCTCTCGAGCTGTGGGAGGCCCTCAGCGAGCCCGAGGATTCTCGCCAGCTCTTTGCCTGGGCGGGGGGGAAAGCGATGGGAGGAAGAAGAGGAATGAGGGAGAAGAGGGGTCGAGAAGGAGGAGGAGGGATGCTAAGGAGGCGGAGGAGAGGGGAGCAAACAGGGGATGCATGTCGATGCGAGGTGCGCGGCTCCTGTTTCAGCTGGCAGCAGGGTGTTTGGTGGTTTCGGTTTCGGGTTCGTGTCGTGCGTGTGGGCGAGGGGAAGCTGCGCGGGGTTGGCGAGAGGCATGACCCAGCCTAGGGCGGGGCAAAAGAAACGGCCGCCCCTCTGGTGGGCCGACGTGGCGAGGGGTGTCCCGCCTTGGTGTACCGCCGTGGTGTCCCGCCGTGGGGTCCCGTCGGTGTCCCGTCGGCGTCCGCGGCGGTGGCCGGGGCTGTCCGTCGGTGCTCCGTGGGTGCTCCGTCGGTGTACCGTCGGCGATAAGTAGTGAGGGGGGGATCGACCGAGTGATGTCAAAGCGATCGATAGTGGGATCGATAGTGAGATCGAGCAAGTGAGATCGTTCGAGGGGGGTCCATAGTTGTTCTTTCTTTACCAGTGCCGAGGTCGATCGTGAGATCGATAGTGAGATCCATGGTGTCATCTGTAGCGAGATCGATAGAGTGAGATCGTTAGAGTGGGGGAGAACGAGTGAGACGTTGGTTCCGTTCTCCCCCCACAACCTCCTTATCAGCCCAAGGGTGGTCTTATTTCGCATCCCAGACGTTACCACATGACGAGTTGAGTGCAATCGCGCTTGTTTCGCCACCCCAGGCGTTGTCACATTGCGAATACAATGGAATAGTATGTTCCGCCAGCCAGGCGCTGCGTCGCGGCGATGGAAGAGTGGAACAGTACCGTGTGTCCCCTGCCCCACGGAGTGGCCACGCGACAAGGCGAGTGGCGACGTCATTCTGTGCACCCCTCCGGTGTTGCCACCTGGCGGACGGCAAGAAGGTCTAGGATGGTAGCTTCAGTTCCGCCTCCCGGCGTTGCCACGTGAGTCGGGAGGGAACCAAAAACACACAGACACAATGAATCGTCGATTCCCCAGAAAACATGGGAAACTATGGGAAGTGGGGGGGAAGACAAAAACCCAGAAAGTGTGGAACAATATTTTTATTTGTGTGTATTTATTTGTGTGTCCTGGGGCCCCTTCAGTGAGGTGGGGAGCGGAATCGTACTGCGCTTGGCCTCCAGGCGTTGCCACGCGGCGGGCGGCCGCGCTCTCGGGGGGGCGGGCGCGCTGGCGCCGTCCTCGTCGCCATCGTCGGCGCGGGGGAGGCGGAGGAGGCCGGGGGAGGAGGACGGGGGAGGAGGAGGGGGGAGGAGGGGGGAGGAGGAGGAGGAGGAGGAGGAGGAGGAGGAGGAGTAGGAGGAGGAAGAGGAGGAGGAGGAGGTCGGGGGAGGAGGAGGAGGCGGAAGGATCGGGGGTGGAGGTGGGAGAGGGGCAGGATGGTGACGGGAATGGTGATGATGACGATGCCGATGATGATCAGTTGTGCTTGTTGCGTTTTGGAGGCGCGCTTCCGGGCCTCGGGTCGTCCCTCGGCCTTCTGGGGCTGGCGTGTCCAGAGTTTCCTGGATTCGCGCTTGCTCGCTTTGGGCATCATGCCTGGCGTTTTTGCGGGTCGGTGCGAAACCTTACCTACACCTCCTCCTACCGCCTCGTACCTTGTCGCGCATCCTCCTCCCGCATCCCGCTTCTTCCTATCTCTCCAAACCTCATCCTACCTCCTCCTACCGCCTCCGACCTCCTCCTACTTCGATTACCTCATCCTACCCCGTCCTGACCTCTCCCACCTCCTCACACCTCCTCCTACCTCCTCGCTTGGAAGATGAGGGTAGAGATCAATCAATCAATCGATGAGCGAATGACTGACGACGAGGTTTCTGTCAGCATGGCTCTGTGCGATCGCATGAACACCATCTGGGGCTTGCCACTGGCCAGCGCTTGCTGGGCTGGCTGAATATGGATCTCGAGCAGAGCAGGCGATGAACGCTACAATGACAAGGCAAATACAACATAAGAAATACATAGCATGGCGTGCCGACCGTCAGAGGCTTCACGCGTCAAACAAGCGATGATGTATTGCAACTTGCGTGCGCCACCACACGCGTGCTAGACAAGTCTAATTGGTCGGAGGTCAGACGAACATCAGGCCCTCCTCCCCCTACGTGTCTTTCATGCTCATGCCGTGCCTTTGGTGTCAAAGGCCTCCGCGGTGCAGCTCCTTGCGCCCGAAAGTCGCATCCACGATGGAATCCACGATGCCTTCTGTGAACATCTGGTGCCATGGCTCTCCGCAGCACAGGCCTCACAGGGCTCCCTGAGGGAAGGGAAGGGAGCAGGAGCAGGAGGAGGAGGAGGAGCGAGGAGCGAGGAGCGAGACGCCCCAGGCTCGCCTTCCCCAGGCCTGCAGGGGGTTCCCCCTAGAGCTTCCCGCGGCTTCCACCCAGAACTCGCCGAAGGCCTCCCGACGCTGCCTCCCGAGCGGTCTTCGTGCCTCCCCCTCCTCAAAGTTGTCAGTCGAGCACGTCCATCCACAAGAGGAGTATTCAAACATAGGCAAAAACATAGGGGAAGGTTTTGCGATACTGCTTGGCACATTGTTTTAGATATACATAGTTTGACTGATTCTATTTTTCTTCCACAAGCCGCCTGTAGGAGGACATGCCCGACCTAATCCTATTTCCTGCCTCCTCCTCCTGCCGCCCCTTGGGTGTCAAAGGCCTCCGGGGCGCAGCGGTTATCCAGGATCCCTGTCTGTGATTTCTTCTGTGTGTAGAGCACTCGCAGAAGAGGCGCCCCCGGGCCTCCCCAGGCCCGCCCAGGCCGGCCCGAGCCTCTCCTGGCGCTCCATGCGCTCTGCTGCACGCAGCGCCCCGACCTCCTGCGGAGCTTCACGGCGATGCCTCTGCGCGAGCGCCTCCGCGCGAGCGCGGCGCGCTCTCCATCGCCCGCTGCCTGCCGCCTGCGCAGCTCGCGGTGGCGGTCGTGGCCGCCGGCGCGCCGCGCCGCGGCCGCCGCGGCGCGCACGAGGGCCTCCCGAAGCGCGGGCCCCTCGAGCAAGACACGGCCACGGGGGAGGACAGGGAGGAGGAGCAGGCGCAGGAGCACGAGGAGGAGGAGGAGAACGAGGAGGAGGAGGAGGAGGACGAGAACGAGGAGGAGGAGGAGGAGGAGGAGAACGAGGAGGAGGAGGAGGAGGAGGAGGAGGAGGAGGAGGAGGAGGAGGAGGAGAGGAGGGAGGAGGAGGAGGAGAGGAGGAGGAGAGAAGAAGGAGGAGGAGGAGAACGCGGAGGAGGAGGAGGAGGAGGAGGAAGAGGAGGAGGAGGAGGAGGAGGAGGAGGGCGGGGAGGCAAGCGCTGGAGAGGAAGGCGACCACGTCTGTTCGGAGCGGCAGGGCGCCGCGCGCAGGAGTGGCTGCAGTTCTTCCGCGCCTGCGAGGCCTTCGTGCCCTGCGCCCGGGCCTGCCCGGAGCTGCGGGAGGCGGTGCTCGAGAAGGCGGGAGGGGCCCCGGCGCCTCCTGTGCTTGGGGTGAAGTCGGGCATGTCCCTCTACAGGAGGAACCTTCAAAACGAGTCACCAACTTCGACTATCCTTGATTATGTTTGAGCATTATTTTCCTATGTTTCGACTATCGTTGATCATGTTTGAGCATTCTCCTCCTATGTCTCAACTTCCGCCCAAACTCCGCCCAAACCAGCGCGCTCCGGTCGCTGCGCCTCGCCGAGAGCGCTCTGCAGGGGTTGCCGGGAGCCTCCTGGACTCCCTCACCGGCCGCGTTCCCCTACACGAAAGCCGAGTGGCCCTTGGCTGCGCGGCGCCCGCGGCTTCCTCGACCACGACGACGGCCACGACCGCGAGCACGACCACGACGACCGCGACCACCACGATGACCGCGACCACCACGACGACCACGGCCGCGAGCACGAGCGACCACGTAGACGACCGCACGACCTCAATGACTGCGACCACGACCCTCGACGACCACGGCGGCGACGACGGCCAGGACCTCGGCGCTGTCCTCCGCGTTTCCCGCCGCCTGGGAGAGGCGAGGGGGCCTCCTCCCTCCTCCTCCCGCACGGCCGTGTAGCTTGAAGCCGCCCCGCGTCCATGCACTTCTAGATCACGAGCGCGCCTCGACATGCATGTGGGGCGAAAAAACGTTCGCCGCGGAATCAACGGTGATTCCGCGAAGAGGTGCCGCTTACAATGATGTCTCGCTAGCCTAGGTCAATTATGCAGCGCCGCCCCTGGCGCAGTCGTTGTTGTTCGCTCATGAGGTCGGTATTTGAAGATTGCGTTGGGGAAGGTCTGATTGCACTTGATGTGTTCAGGCGTTCTGGTCACTCCGTTCGCCGCCGCAATTCGATTAGACGTTGCATTGATTTCCTGCGTTGGTTTGCATCGACGCCTTGGTCTTGTTGGGATTGTCTTGCATGTCTACTTCTCGGCTTCATTCATGTGAGAACTTTGGCCTCGCCGGCTTTGTTCCGAGCCGTGCTGATTAGCCTGAATTGGTTTGTGGCATCCTGGTCGTGAGGGTTACGTTTGCAATATGCTGTTCCCATAGTGTTGTTCGAAATTGCTCCAGCGCCTTGGTCATGCCAGGTTACGCCCGCAGCATTTAATGTACTATAGTTTTTCGTGGTTTGATGCCTTGGCCTTGCAAGGAAGCGCTGGATGTGTTCTGGCATATGCGTTCCCCACTCAATAATTATCGTATCACCGATGTTTATTGAGCTTTGCGGTGGCGTCGACCTCTGTTGTTCTTCCAACTCCTGTCCCAGATTGTGAGGTATTCCTTAGGTTTCTTGTCTTTCCCACCCCTCAGGGAGGTTTTATTAGACTGCGATATGTGCTTTCCCACATTCTAGATTAGACATCAGATTATGGATCATTTTCTGCTTGTTGAGTCCCAAACGCTGTATGCCTGTAATTGGTATGAATTGCTTGTGTATCACCTTTTTTCAGAGTGCGGTGTGTGAGAAAAGATAGCTATGTTGTATTGTTTGGTTGATTTTCCCACTCGGGTATGTCTGGCAGTGCAGTATGCCGTCATCCTTTTGTTGCCGTTGCCCCTGCCCTTGCTGCAGCTTCTTTTCCCACTCCTTGCCGATACTTCTTCGGATCCCTCGCACACTCCTGTGTTCTCCACTCCTTCGCCCACCTCCTTTAGTCAAATCCAAGTGTTCAAAGGATGTGGGACAACATGCAAGGTAAATCATTGCGGTTCGAGTCGCTTTGGTTTCTTTCTCGTTCGGTTTTGTTTCCGGTTCGTCCAGTTTTCTCGGTCCGATGCGTCCGGTCTGGGTCCGCAATTGTTCGGCCAGGTTTCGTAACTTCATTGAGAATGTGTGTGGCGTTGAGGCCAGAACCACAAGTTGAATACTACCTGCGATCAGTTCTGTAACGAAGTGTCAGCTGGCCCGCTGGGCACGCCGTGCCGACATGTCTGGTGAAGCCGCGAGGAGGAATTCTACATGACGTTGCAGTCTGGAGGAGGAAGAGAAGTAGGAGGAGGAGGAAGACGACGACGACTAGGATGAGAAGGAGGATGGGGGAGGCAGAGGTCAGCGAGGAAGGGAGGGGAGGAGCAGGAGCAGGGGGAGAGGATGGAGAGCAAGGAGGAGGGGAATGGACGACACGTCAAGGGAGGGGGACAAGAGGGAGGATGAGGAGGAGGGCGACCGTATAGGGTGGAGGACGAGAAGGGGGAGGGGAAGCATTTTTTGCCATCAGCGGCGGAGGCAAGGCCGGCGTTGATCTCATGCTTTTTGGTGTGGACCCTCTTGCTGGGAGGAGGAGGAGGAGGAGGACGAGGAGGAGGAGGAGGACGACGACGAGGGAGAGGGTAAAGAGGAGGGACGGATGGAGGACGGAGTGGAGTGGGAGGAGGGGAGGATGAGGGGCAGGGGGAGTTGGATGGGGGTTCGGAGGCGAGGGAGGAAGAAGATACAGAGGAGGTGGACGAGCAGGAGGGAAAGGGGAGGATCGGCGAGAGGAGTAGGGTAGAGTGAGGAAACGGAGAGGAAGGAATAGAAGCATGGAGTGTAGCAGCAGGGGGACATGTCTTTGTGAAAATGGTGCTCGCTCGTGGAGAGCTGTAAAGTACATGGGCGTCGATCCTTATTTCACTTGAGGGTAAACATTATTGAGACCAGTTGGGGTTCTTTTGGACGGACGGCTGATGAGCTCTATAATTCTTTAGTTTGTTGCCCCGCTCTCTCTCTCTCTCTGACTCTTTCTCTATCTCTGTCTCTGTCTCTTTCTCCCCTAGATCTAGTGGCCTTCGACCCATCCCGCCACCGTGGCTGGGTCGTGGACAACCCGCCTATCAGGAGGCTTTCGGTGGCCTCTTGGGGGCCTCTTGGATGTCTCTTGGGGCATCTGGTGGGTGTCTTGCGAGCCTGTGTGGGGACTCCTGGGTGCCTATTAGCGGTGTCGTCGGTGGCAACCGTTGTGGTGAAAGGCTTGAAGTGCCAGTTCGGGTTCTCCCTCTCTGGGTTCTCTTGAGCCCTCTTGGGCGCTTTCCGGGCCGTCTTAGGGCTCTCTTGGGCCATCTGGCGGCGTCTTGGGGCGTCTTGGGCCGTCTTGTGGCGATCTCGGCTGCCTCTTTGGCTGTCTTGGGGCGTTGGGGTCGGCGAGAACGCTAAATCAGTCAACGCTGAATCAAACTGCAGGATGTAGGCATAGTCGAGCCTTCTTGAGGGCTATCCTGTGGCCCTCTGGCGGCGTCTTGGGGGGCGTCTTTTGTTGTCCGAAGGACATTTTGGGGGGCTTGTGGCGATCTCGGGTGCCTCTCTGGCTGTCTTGGGGCGTGGGGGGGCTTGAAGGGCGAGATTATTTAATCAGTCAACGCTGAATGAAACTGCAGGATATAGGCATAGTCGAGCCTTCTTGAGGGCTATCCTGTGGCCCTCTGGGGGCGTCTTGGGTCGTCTGAAGGACATTGTGGGGGGGGCTTGTGGCGCTCTTGGACTGACTCGGGAACCTATTGGACCATGTTGGGGGCATCTTCTGACCCTCTAGGCCTATAATGGGCAGGACCGCTAGGCTGTGTTCCCCTGGTATATCGGCCCAAAGTGTCGAAAAAGTGTCGGGCGACCCTTTTATGAGGACCTCAGAAAAAGTGTCAGAATTCGCTTGGCCATTTCAGAAACGATGCAATGCCGTATGATAATGATTGTGATATGTTGAGCCAGCGGGTTGCCTCCTCCTCCTCCTCCTCCTCCTCTCGTTCCTCCTCCTCCTCCTCCTCCTCGTTCTTACTTCCTGCGCTTGCAAGAGTAGTTATGACGCCATTGTCCCTGATGATACATTGCCGTGCCGTGCCGTGCCAACGTAAGAGGTGGCGTGCCGCATCGTACCGCCTTGATGTATCGACCTGGGTGCTGTGCTGCGCCGTGCCGTGCGCAGCTGTCATGTTTCTGGCCGTGCCGCTCTGCGTAGTTCAGTGTGTCTTTCCGCATTGTGTATTGTTGAGGCTAAACGGTCACCAACCCCCACATGAGGGTGCCGCTGCGTACGGATGACCAGCTTATTCGCACATTCGTCCTGTGTACTACGCAATCTATCCTACAATGACTGGGCATTCTGTTCAGTACATGTCATTGGACTCCAACGAGCCACAAGAGAGCCCCGATCTCCCCTCAACCTCCTGAAGACCCAACGTCATCTCCACACTTACCTGATACCATCATACGCATCCCTTTCCTCCTGCACTTGATGGATGGTTCATGCCCGAAGAGGCACATGGCGTCGCTCATTCCGTCGCCGTTTTGGCTCTCAGGCCCCGTCGGGGCTAGGGTTTCCTCGTGGCAATGCCCACGGACATCCAGGCTTCATGTCCGATATCGCAGCCGCCGCCCCTGATGGGAAGCGGCGGAGACTGGATGCATTAGCTGCTGGTCGCGCTACGGCCCTGGCCAACAGGCGGGAGAGACGGCTCGTACAAGCTTCATCGACACCTGTGGGTTTCAGGGTTGGCGCAGTTGATCTTCGTCGCATGATGGCCCCAAAGCTGCTTGGGGTACCCCACCCTCTTGTTGGCCACATGGGCACCGTGCTCCCTCTCGCATTTCGCTCGCCTGCACAGTCACGTGAGAACCCGACTGGTGTGCAGAAGTTCTTGTTGGGGTGCGAGGCCTTGTCGGCCAAGTCTCTGGAGTTGCAGGCCGCAGAATGTGGCATCTACAGGAAAACATACAAAACGAACGTGCAACGGTTGGCAGCTCTGACGTGGTGCGTGGATCGTTATTCTCGTCGGTCGGTCGTTACAGCAGCAACGACATCCAAGATTTCACATCTGCGGCTCGTGCAGCGCATCGAGAACACAATGTATGATGAGACACCGATGGACATCAGGGCACCAGATGCGCAGCGGAGCGCGACCTCCGTGTTCGATGGTGAGGTAATCGTTTCGGTTCCAGTGTCGGCTTCTTTTTCAAAGCCTTCAGAGAAGACCCCAACGAAGCTGCTCCAGACCCGAACCAGCTGGGCATACCTCTTCGCCACGGGCGAGAGCGATGATGCTGCCACCAGATACTTCGTCATCAAAGGTTCCTGCGTGCACGGGCTTCAGGCGCTGAAGACAGCGCATGCCGCCAACATCCTGCGCGCGTTGCTAGACGCAGAATCTACCACCTTGTTGGACAACAAATTCGAGCACGCGGCCAGGATCGCATCGGTTGACGGCCACCCCTCGAATCTGGCAGCTGAAAGGGGGTACTTGCAGCTTCGCGGGGATGGATGGTCATCTCTCGTGTTGGTGTGCGAAGTGCACGTCGTCCACAACGTTCAGAAACGCTCGATGACCTTAGCAGAGGACGTTGTGAAAGGTGCCATTCATATCGCATTGGGGTTTGCAACAGCTGGGGTGATGAGCGATTTTCGTGCATGTCTCCGCCACGTCATTCGGACTAGGATCAAGATATGCCGTGGGCGGGCCCCCGACAGCACATTGGTGTACCGTCGTGCTGCGATTCGTTCATTCGTCCCAGGTGGGGGTAATGAATCTGTTCGTCGTGCCCTCCTTCATATATTGCCCAACGGGGACTGGACAAACGCGGAGCGTGTCGAGGTTTGGGTTGCGGGCGACGGTGACATTGACGAGGAGCGCGTAGTTCAGACAGTCGTAGACGGCATGATGTCAGCACTGTGCCATCGCCGCCCTCGGGTCTGGAAGAGGATCAAGTGGGTCGGGGAGGAGGAGGCGCTGTGCGACATTGGTTTGATTGAAGTTTGCCACGGTCTTCTTGCGCCAGCTTATTTCCTTTGGGCGAAACGGCGCGGCTGCAGGGCCCCTGGTATCCCAGTTCCAGTTCCCGTCGTTCCCGCGGGCTTGATGATCGAGGGCGTCGGCGACGATGGCGAGGGCGGGCACGGCGGGGTCGCCGGCGCCGTCAGCGACAACGACGACGCGGACAACGAGGCGAACGCCAATGCCGATGGCAACATGAACGCACAGCAAGAGAGGACTGCAAAGCACATTCGTGAGGGCTTGGCTTTCTTATCGCTTTCTCGGCCGTCGCCGCTCACCAGGTTGATTGTCGCGCGCAACGTCATCGCCCCTTTGCAGCTCAACTTGAGAAAGCAGCTCCATATATCGTCTCGGGCATGGCAGCGGCGGCAGCACGCCGTTGTTGCCAGGGGCGCTACTAGCGATGGTTATCGTGGCGCCGCGAAGAGGGACTACCGCATCCTCGTCGCAGCCCGCGGTGTTCTGGAAGGAAAAACGATGATGCAGCTTCGGGCATTCCTTTTTACACCCGCCCTGTGGATGCTGATCCACGAGCCCGAGATGACGAATCGTGCTCGATCGCTCGCCTTCCGTCAGATATCGAAAGCAGGAGCTGGCATTGAGAAGTCTCTCGTGCGACCGCATTGCGGTTACCCATGGAAGTTGTCCACGTTGATTGACCAGCCAGACATGGCGTCCATCATTGCTGCCGACCCGCCGTGTTTGCTCGACCCCTGGTCCAAGCGGATGCTCGAGAGCGGCGACCTTGGCTCGATGGAGTTTAGACACCGACTGGCATTGCACGCTGAATTGGCAGAGACCAACACCAGCCCCGTCGAAAGCGGCCATGCCCAGGTTCACCGCTTCGTGAAGAGCCGTCTCCAGACCCACGCCATCGACATGCCGCAGCTCAGTGCCCAGTGGAGCGGCTACCACATCAGGAGCAGCAGTGGTTTTGGCGACGCCGTGCATGGGCGCGCCTGCGGGCCGAGCGAGGCGGGCAGCGGCGGGCGTGACGGCGCCGAGCACGGCGACGGCGACGCGGAGGAGGTCAAGAAAGGTGGTGGTGGAGCATGGCGAGCCTACCTGCGATTCGCCCGCACCAACGACCTGCGTGAAGCTGCCGTGGCGTACAACGCTTTGCCTCGCGACTCGGACCTGCACCTGAGATGCTTGGCAGAGGGGCGGGAGGCGACGGCGAACCAAGGCACGCAGGTGGGAACGAACTTCGGCCCGACCCAGAGGCAAGTCGACCAGCACGAGCGCAGTCGGCGAAGAGAGCTGATGCAACAGGCCCTGGTCAGATCCGACTCTGGCAACGCCGAGGCCGTCGACGCGCTCATGGCTGAAAGCGTCGCCTTGGGGAGGTCGGCTGAGAAGACGTGCGCTCTCGCCAGGCAGCTCGACATGGCCGTTGCCCGCCGTGACCGCGGGGAGGGTGCTGCCGATGAGCTGGCAGTGTCATCGTATGCCAAGGACAATGCGATGGTCGTCTCCGACATCGTGCGACAGTTTCCGTCCTTGAACGCGATGGGGTCGCACTTGTGCGCCGCGCCGTTGGCACCCGATCTGAAGGCGGTGGCGTTGCAGAGTTCAGCCGCAGCGATGCGGGCCGCTGACTTGTGGGCGCGGTCGGAGGCCACGCCGCTGCACGCGCAGAATGTCATGCAAGCTGCTGGTCAGCCTTGGGACCAGATGCATCGCTTAGTAGCTGCTGCGCCTGACGACGTGACGGAGGGCGCGACGCAGAACGGCGTGATCCAGCTTTCGGCTTGCTACAAGGCTGGTGTGTGCATATGTTCTAAGTCTGGTCGTGACCTGCACCGTTTTCGGAATCACGTGTTGAAGATACTGAAGGCTGCATTTCATCGCAAACGCCCTGATGATCGACAGCTTCTTCTGGATGATCGTGTTTTTATAGTGTTCAAGCCTCGCCCGCGCGGAGTGGACGACGCAGAGGCCGTCGCGGAGATGTGGGGCTTGCAGGCGCGGTATTTCCACATCTCCAGCATGTCGTTCAGCCCGTGCTTGCCAGAGCTCCAGGAGTGCCGCGAGTGCGATGAGGACGAGGCCATCGAGTCTGCCGCAGTGGATGGCGAGCTGCCCTTGAAGGCTCGCGCGCCTCTGAACCATCGCCGTGGTTCCATATAGGGGTCCAGGGGCCTAGGCGGACAAACAGTTGTTGTTGCTGAAGTGGTTTTCCCTTTTCGGGCGTGGCGGGCCATTCGCGAGACTGGGCCTTGCGAATGCCTGGTGGGCCTGCTGCGCCAGAGCGCGCGCCATGGCGCACTGCGCCTTCGCAGCGTTCACGCCGCGAATCGCACCCACCCGCCTCCCTAGTAGGCGGTTGGCGAGTGGGTCGACATGCACGGCGCTCTGCTCACCTTGGACATGGACCTCGACTGGGTGATCGAGTTCAGGAGGCTGCTGATCCACGCGCGGGCTGTCGAGCGCTGTCGCCCGTGCCTCGTCCTGACGTCCGAGTTCCACGCCGGCGGAGAGCACGCTGCTTGGCCATTGCCGCGGCGGCGGCGCAGGGCGGGGGCTGGCGATGGCAGAGGCCGCGGCAGAGGCAGAGGGAGAGGAGCTGGACGCGGGCGAGGTCGCCGAGGTCGAGGTCGAGGCGCCGCCGATCCTCTCCCGCTCGCCGACGGCTCCGACGAGGGCGAGGTGGGCGCGGCCGAGGGCGGCGAGCACGACGTCGACGACGTCGTCGCCGAGGGCTTCAGCCTCTCGGAGTCGGAGCCCGAGGAGGACGAGGCCTTGGTCAAGGAGTCTGGCGACGAGGCGCCCGACGAGGCGCCCCGTGAGGACGACCCCGTGGCCGCGGCGTTGGACTCAGGGAAACCAACCCAATGTTGTTGTTTTTTCAATCCTCTTCCCCTTCAACCCTCTTTCCTTTTCAGCCTCCACCCCCTACCTCCGTTACCTCCTTTGAGCCCATCCTCCCGCGCCAGCCGAAGGTTGTCGAGAAAGGTTGAGCCATCTTGGGCTCTCCCCGAGAAAGCAGGGCAGCTGTAATTCCGTTCTCTGCGTCTCGTCTCTGACGTTGACGCGGGCCCTCATTGGGCCGCTCCGTTCTCGGCAGAGTGTCGAATGGGAGGGGCATGGGGGAGGGGCTTGCTGAGCATTGGGAATTTCGCCCGAGACATCTTCGCAACGTGCTCGCGCGCGCTGGCTCCGCTCGAGATTTCCTCTACGTCGGCGCTGCGACGCGCCGAACCTAAGCGCGCGCGAGTGCGCGATCTGTAGGCGATTTCGGTCCAGGATTCAGGGGCGCTCGATTTCTTACCACTCCCCTTCCCTCCTTCCTGCCTCCCTGCCCTCCCGCCAGGAGCTGCTCCAGGAGGCGGCCGAGGGGGCTGGCGAGGGCGACGACGCCGAGGCGGCGGGCGGCGCGGCCATCGGCGGCCCCGAGTTCGGAGACGACGTCGAGGACATCTTCGGCGATGCCGTCGGCGGCGGCTCCGATGAGCCGCCGGGCGTTGGCGGCGGAGGTGCTGGCGTTGCTGCCTCGTCGTCTTCTGGGTCTCCCCCTGATCCACCTCCCCCTCCTCCCCCGCCTCCGCCGTTTGCAGATGCAGAAGTTTCCGGCCAAGCCATCGATTGTATGTATATGCTGCCGAACGGCGGCAAGATCACGCATTATGCCAACCGTAGGTACGAAGTTACTTGCCCGAATAAGGCGTTGCATTGCAAGTGTAGGAAGACCCCGACCTCCTCGGGGTGGAAGCGAGGCCCAAACATCCACCAAGGGCGGCCACTCGGTTTTCTGTCTGCTTGGGTGCTCTTCGGGTGTGACACGCCGAACCAGGGTGCCCATTTGTTGTGCGTCCCTTCCTTCGACGAGCGAGTTCGTGCTCGTACAGTGCTTGAGGACGCCCGCGACGCGGGAAGTCTCGCAGCTCGTTTGCTCCTTTCGACTGAGCGGGGCATGGCCCCAGGGGAGCCTGCCGAGCCCCCAGCTGTATGGTGATCGTGCCAGCGCTTCGTCTGCAGGTCGTCGCATTACAGACCATTCCTGCACTGGTCCTGGGACAGTCTCGGCGGGCATCCAGCCCGATCCGCATTTGCCGCGTCCTGGCCCAGTCGCTCCGCTCCACCTCCATCCTGCTTGGCCCTCTCATTGTCTGCACTCTTACAGGATTGCGCTCTGCTCCACCCCGTTGCCCCATCACATCCATTGCTCATTGTCGCGGGTGGCGGCGAGGCTCATTGTTGTCTTGCCAGCGGGGGCGCAACTATAGTGGCTCTTCGCGTTCGGTGGTCTTGGCCGAGGTGGCTGTCATTCTCTAGGGGGTGATCGGGGGCGCGCAGGTAATCGTGCTATCGAGCGCCGTGCGGTCGGGAATGGTCGCGCCAGTTACTTGGTAGACCAGTGGGCCGACATGCATCTCGAGCCCAGCTGTCATTCTCTCTTGTCAACGTTCTTCTGACGTCCCAGCCTGCGCAGTGAAGGGGCGGTGGCGCTAGCTTACCTGCGGTTGTGCGAAGATCGTCGCGCTTCGCGTTCGAATGATCAGCTTCATTAGGTTGCGGTTCCTTCAGGGTTCCTTGCGAGTGGCAGGATGGCCGCGCCCGCGAGCGCAGTTGGTGCGAGGATGATTGCGTTCTGTTGCGTTTGGGGCATCGGTTTGGTAGGGGGCGCGGCAGTTCCAAGCCCCTTGCGCATCTATCTTCGCAGCCGAGTGGCACGCCAGTCTGGAAGAGCCCGACTCTCGTGCGGACGGAGCGTAGTCTCCGAGTCCTTGGCAGGGCGCCCTCCCCATCCCCCCTCGCCCTTTCACCGCCCCCCACCGCCGCGGGGGGTGGGGGTCGACAATTACGCGGCGATTCCTGGATCGCCCGTGCGACGCCCACCCCATCAGCAACAACAACAATACACAACAACAAACACACCCCCTCCTCTCCACCCGTAGCTGCAGTGCTTTTGGCGCAAGATGTTACACCGATCCAGAAGTATGGGGGCGTGAGTCGCCAGACAGTGACGATGAACTCATGGCCGCGATGTGGCATCATGATCGCGTTCCACGGTTTGCTTAAGTGGGGGTCTTGCACTTGTGGACTTCCCCCCCCCCCCCCCTCCGCCGTATAACGACATGTGTCCCCTTGTGGGGATTCTAACGAACGTATCAAACCCGAGTGTCGATCAGTCGACAGCGCAGGGCACTTCTACATTGCATCCCCCCCCCCCCAGGTTCCCGAGTGCGCTGAGGGCCTCAGAAACCTTGCGAACACCTGCCGACAGATGCGGGACAGCTACATGGATGTTTTTACACACAGGCAGCTCGCCCAACGGCCCCAGGACTTTGAGGGGGGCCCCGCCTGCACTTCGGCGTTTGAGGCCCTCGGGGGGGGGGGCTCGGCTTTGGTCTGTGAGGTCCTCTGAGGGGACCCCCCAGACCACCTGATGCCCTCTGAGGGGGCCACCACCTGCAGGGGGCTAGGGGTCCTCGGAGGACTTGGCGTTGGTACGTGAACGCCGAGCTTGGTATGGCGAGTGCGCATGCGATTGGCTGCTGTTGTTGGGCTACTACGTGCGCCCATGGATTTACTAAGGACCTTCGACGGGATTCGAGCCAATTCAATTCAACACTAGACATGTTAATGCATTAGCCCGCCATGTACGTTACAACACTTATTATAAGATGGTTGACATGTAATTGCGTAACAAGCTGATGTACTGAATAATATGTTATTCTAGCGAATTCTGTTGGAGGCAATCGTTGTTCCTACGCGCGTGCGTTGGCGCGGTGGTGAGTCTGCTCGAGGCTCACTGCGTCTGCCAAATCCTGTGCGATCGGCCCCCCCATAATGCCACCCGAGGCCCTGGCGGAGCCCCTTCGTTTTTTTGTTAAACCGCGATGTCCATGATATTAGCGCCGCTAGGCCGCGCACGAAATTCCAATGTTGATTGGCATTGCGTTTCATTTGAGCGCCGTAGTACGTCCGAAACTTACCAACCGCCTCTTGGCAAATGCTAGAGCGCGATTCACCATGTAAACAAATCGCCCCCTCACCCCTCATTGCCCTTCCGCCCGCCCAAGCGAACCGAGCCGCCGCGCGCGACCGACTGGCGCTCGCCATCATCGCCGAAACCACCGCAGCATCGGGGGTGGCGCGGAGGCCGCGACGCAAGGGCCGCAAATCGGCTACATGCAATCCGCTGGCGGATTGCCATACAAAAAGCGCTCGAGGTGATACGTCGACGCGCGTGCGCTTTGAAGCATTTGCTATTTGCGCTAGAAAGTGGCGGCGCCCACCGCGGGGCAACCAGCCTCGTTTTTTCCCGCGGGGGTGTGTCGATCGTTCCCCGCAACTTTCGATCGGACGCAAGCCAGTTGATCCGTTTGTCGTTATTCGTCGGACCGCCGCCGCTCCGATGGGCAAGGGTGCGTTCGGATCTGGGCCGTTCAGTCGGCTCGGGTTGCCAGCATGGCCAGATACTGCCCTTGACGTCCACGGCTTCCTGTTGGATGCGCTCCGACGGTCATGCGGCTTGCGGTTCGAAGCGGGCCGCTCCGTAGCATCAGGCATTGCGCAGACACCATGCGATGCTATCTCTTAGCGTTCGGGCAGGGAGGTGTGGTTCGGGAGGATTCCGCCTTTCGTCGGGCTGGTGTCTCCAATCGTCGTCAAGGTTCGGTGTCACAGATGTTAGAGCAGTACGGTTTCGTTTCGACGTCGGCGGTTTCCGCCGTTCTGACGTTCGGTGGGGGACGGTTCGATCGGTCACTTCGGTTGTCGTTCGGGTGGGGCCCCCTTGGGTTTCCTGACGCGCATGTCGGTGCATTTCGTTTCGTCTGTCGGGCGGGGTCGTTCGGCCTATCCTGGCGTCATTGCGAGAACGTCGCCCCCCTCAGTAGTACCTGCACGTTTGGTGTATCCGAACTTTGTTTACGTCGGGCGCGGGTCGGGGGCGCATCGGGGGTTGACGCGCGGACCGTTTGAGGAAATGGAGAGGGGGAGCAGGGAGGGATGCATATGGATGGTTGTTGCAGGCTGGCGGCAGCGCCGCGCCAGGCTGACATCGTGCACGGGCGTTGTCCAGCCTTGCATGGCGATTAACGCTGGCATCGTGCTCAAGTTGCTCAAGGTGCAGGCTCACATCGCGCCCAAGGTGGACGAAGGCTGCAGGCGGTCATCGTGCTCAAGGTGCTCGAGGTATCGCTCAACCAGAAGCCGTGCTCAATGTGTTCAGTTCCATTTGTCGCTGCAGCAAGTTCACCTTGCGGCGCGCTCAAGGTGCTCGGTCCAAGGAAGCCCTGTCAAATACCGCAAAGAGGGGCAGCCGATGGTGCCCAGCCATTTGTCCGCGCGCCCCGCCGTTATCTTCATCAGCTGTACAGTTTTACTTGTGCGCGTGTGCTGATAGAGCCAATGTTGATCTGCTTCAAGAGTGGAGGCGGGGTAGCATCGTGGCGGTGGTGTATTTTGCATTTGGGAATGGGGAGGAAGGGGGCTGCTTATTTGACTTCATGTGGCCAGGCAGCTCGGTTTCGCCAGCGGTTCGAGCTCGCGTTGGGTGGAACAAGAATATGTCGCGCAGCAATGCAAGGGTACCGCGTGCGCTGTCAACTTAGGTGCATCGGCGTTGGCCGAGCTTCCCGCTCCTCCCGCTGCGCCAGGGGGGAGGGGGAGGGGCGGGGCGGCGGTGGTCGCCCGAGAAGGTACGCGCACGCTGGCCAACACGGAGCTTCCAACGCGAGAGGCGATTCGCATACCAAAAAGGGTCAACATGTAGCTTTCGTTTTTTTTTGATACTTTTTAGATACCTTTTAGACACTTTTTAGACACTTACAAAGTGTCAGTAGGTTTGCGCCGACACTTTTTTCATACTTTTTAGACACTTGCAAAGTGTTTACGGGATTTCGGCGAAAGTTACAAGTAGACCTTCGACACTTTTGCCTTTTCCAGCGCGAGCGCCAGCGCTGCCCCGACGCCATGTTCCATTCTGCGCCAGGCGTAACGGGTGCGCGCGTGTGCTCCTGAGTTCGAGGTGTGGCTTTCGCCAGGAGCAACATTCACCTTTTCTACTTCTGCCATCTCGCCCACCGTGCACCCCCCCCGACCCGTGTTGCCTGCGCTTGCAGCGTTCTACCTCTCGTTCAGCCGTGCGGCGTAAGCGGCAGTCCCCCCCCCCCCGCTTCCGTCAGCCCGCTTGCTCCGTGGCCATGGCCCGCCCCCAGCGCCGCGCCTTGCTCGCGCGCCACGCGCCCGCGCCCGCCCGCCCGCTCATGCCGTGTCGTCCGCTGCGTCACACCCTGCTAGGGATGATTCTGCAGCGGCAATCACCCCCCCGTCCCCTCCCCCTCACCCCGCCAAATCGTGCCTCGCAAACGGCAATCTACCCCCCCCCCTTCCTCCCCCCCATCGCGGCCCCCTACCCCCCGCCCATTCTACGTGCCCGCGCACCTCGCGGCGCGCATCCTTCCTCGCGCGCCACGCGCGCGCGCCCGCGCGCGCGCGCCCGCTCCTGCCGCGTCTTCCGCTGCGTCACCCCCTGCTGGAGATGGCCCTGCAGCGGCAATCTACCCCCCGCGCAATCGTGCCTCGCAAACGGCAATCTTGCCCCCCCCCCCCCCCCCCCACACACCACACACACACACACACAAAAACGCACACACCACACACACACACACACAGTAACCGTTCGGCTCAACCTGGTTCGCCGGGCGCGCTGGCTCGCGCCGGCCGCGCTCGCACCCGGCCATGCCCGGTGCGTTCACGCCGCAGGCGGGGCGTCGGGGCGCGGAGGAGGCGGCGCGCGGCGCCCTCCTCGCAGCCCACGCCGCCTCGGGGCTTGCTGCTGGCCACTTCCTCGAGGGAGTGCGCCTTCTGCGAGCGGCCGAGGGCCTGCTGCGCGCTGCGGTGGCGGCCTTGCGCTGCCGCCCTGCCGCGCCCCCGCGAGCTGGCGCCGCGCCCCCTCCGAGGCGGCGGCGGCGCGGGCGTCGCGGTCGAGGTGCGGCCGAGGCGGACGTCGGGATGGACGTCGAGGCTCCCTCCGAGCCGCCCGCGGAGGACCCCCCGCCTGAGCCCGCCCTCGGGGCTCGGCGGCGGCGGCGCCGCGCGAAGCCTCCCCGTGGGGCTGGGGGGGAGGAGGGGCGAGGAGGTGGCGGTGGTGGAGGCGCTGGCACGGCGGCGGTGGCGATCGGGGGAGGGCCCGACGCTAGGGCTGCCGTGGGGCTTGGCGCCCACGCCGATGCTTCCGCGGCGGAGGCGGTCGTGGTTGGCGGCGGCGAAGCAGCTGGAGCGGCGCGCATGGGCCTCGAGCTCGAGCTTGCACCTGCGGCAGCCGCCGCCGCGGACGGCGACGACGCGATGAGCGACCTGAACGATGAGTGGGCCGACGCGCCCCCCGCTCGGCTCGCCAGGCCGCCTCCGCAGCCGCTGAGCCCAGCCCCAACGGCGGTTTCAGCGCTGGCCGAGCAGCTGGCGGAGATCCTCGAGTCACGCGAGAGCATGATGTTGATGCTCCGTGATCGGTCTTCGAACCTGGCTGCTGACGAGCGGCGCTGGGCCCTCCTGGGCGACAATGGCCTTCGGCGCGTCGTGCTCCAGGCGCTGGGGCTGCAGCGGCCCGCCGAGTCGGCGTCAGCCCCGCGGGGCGAGTCGGCGTGAGGCGCCCCTACGGGGAGAGCTCCTAAGGGGGAGCACGCGGCGGCGGCGGCAGCTGGGCGCTCCTCGTCGCCGCGTTTTGCGTTGGTTATCCGCGCGATGCCATCGGGCTGCGCGGGGCGAATCGCATTCCCCACGGGCCCCCCTAGGGAGGCCCCCTAGGAAGGCCCCTGGGCGCTTCTGCGAGGGCAGTGCGTGCTGGGGGTTGCATAATATTCTTGAATATTATTGCTCTGGTGCTTTCTGGTCCTGCCCAGGGGCTCCAAAGCGGCCCATGTGGGCCCGTTGGCACAAGCCACGGTCAGTTGCTCATATGCTGCTGGACGTGCGCCCTTGAGGTCCCGACACACACACACACACACACACACACACACACACACACACACGCACACACACACACACACACACACACACACACACACACACACACACACCACCCCCCTAGCAGCCTGGTTCCGCGCGCCCGCCGCCCTGCCCCATATCTCCGACTACGCGCGCGCACGCTGCGCGCGCGCGAGCACGCACGCCGCTCCGCCGCACCGATCCGCCGTTTCTGCTTAGCCTCGATGGGCCATCCGCCGCGTTCGTTGCGCCGCCCATTTGTTGAGAAGGCGCCGCCAGCGGCAATCTCCTCGCCGTCAACTTGCGCTTCGCTCGCAGCAATATGCCATCGCCTCGCCACCCGCGGGCTCGACCGCCAACCGCCCGCGCGCATCGTTCCGCGCGCTCTTCCCCGCGCGGGACGCGGGCGCTGCGCGTGCACGCGCGCGTCCTCTCCTGCCTCGTTGTCCGAGACGCGCCCCCCGATAGAGATGCCTCGCCAGCGGCAATGCGTTGCCTGCCCATCCGCGCCTCGCAAGCGACAGTGTCCACCCCGCCGAGAAACTCCAACCATCGCAACGAGCACGCGCGCGCTGCCACCGCAGCCCTGGTTTGCCTCCGCCCAGCCTGGCCGCGCCAGCGGCGTCCGCCTCTCACTAACAACAATCTGATCGCCCCGCGCAGCGCCGCCTCGTCCACCTTGCGCCGCCGTTCGCGCCGCCCCCATTTTAAGTCGGGTCGCCAACCAAGGAAATGAATTCGCCGCCATATGCGTTCGGTAGCAGCAGCCAGCGCTTCCTAGGTGCCCTCGCGGCCTCCTCCAACTCCTCTGTCGCGTGGCCGACCAGTTGTTTTGTTCACTGTCTGTTTAAAATAGTGCGGTCCGTTCGCGCCAGTGGGATTCCCCTTGGGGTTTCATCGCGAACGGCAATCCCCCCCGCCTCCTAATCGCGAACGGCGGCTACAATCCGTGCCGCGGTCGCGACTACGCCGCGGCCATCCGCCATCATGTTTCGTTTCGCCCTCGCATCGCCCCCTCGCCGCCCTAATGCGCCGCCCCCCGCCGCCGCCGCCGCCATCGCCGCGCGCGCCCCCCGCGCCCGCTAAGTTTCTGGAGCCATCCGCCACCCCCCCCTCGGCATTCATGCGCCCCCGCCACGGCGCCGCGCGCGCGCGTGACCAATGGTGCCGCGATCATGTTTGCCCTGCCATGCGCACCGCGCGTTGCTACTCACTCGCAGCCAACCGCGCGCGCGTAGGCGCGCGCCATAGCCGACTCGTCCAATGGCGCGCGCGGGCTCCAGCGACCAGGCGCTGGGGAGCCAGCGCCACCGTCGCCCCCCCCCATCGCCCGCCCACCTTGCCCGCCCCACACCTGCGCCGCCCCGCCCACCCCCGCCAACCCACGCGCACGCGCGCTTGCCGCCCCGCGCGCCACGCCCACCAACGCATGCGCACGCCATCCGATTCCACGTCTTTCGTTCACCCACTCACCCACCTCTTTGTCTCTTTCGATCACAAGTCTCCAATTAGCCACATCAGTAGACGCATTTCAAGTGCCGAGCCCACTTGAAAAGCAAATCCAGCTCGCGGTAAACGGCGCGTGGCGTTGGGCCGCTTCTTTGCGTTATCGAAGCAGTGGCCATGTAGAGGCATTCGTCTACATGTGTCGGGGCGTTAATCCTGGCTTCTCGCGCGCCCGCCCAATCTGTCGTTTTGCCCACCAAAAGGTTCGTGACTCCGAGCGTCCAACGTCGTGGGCAGCCGCCGTTGCCAGTCAAAGCTGTCTTGTCGCTAGCATGGGCGTCGGCGTTTGCCGATTTGGTGGCGATATAATTTCCCCCGCTCCGCGTGGACACCGCGGGGGGGGAGGGGCATGGGGCCACCGCGCGCATTTTTTATCATGGTTGCAAACGAAGACCAAGGCGCGCGTTCGATAGCCACTTGTGTATATTGCGCTTGTAAACGTCAGCCACAGCGCTTTCATGTGGAACCATGTTGATTTATAACTGCATGAGCGTGGCCTACAATAAGTATAAGGCAAGCCCATTTCTATCTTAGCGGCGGTCTATATGAAGAGAACAGCGTCGCGGCCTCGTCCGTTCAGGGTCCAGGGGGGGCACTTGCAACATTATAACGACATGACTGTATAACATCCTAGTGACTCAATGTCAACCCCGTCAGAAGCAAGGGGGGGTAGACTGGGGGGGGGCGTTCTCCTCGCATCCAATGATGAGGAACTGCAGGTGCGAGGCCGCGCCCCAGCTCTGTTGCCTGCGCCTGGGAAGGGGGTTACTGCGACGGTCACCTTTCGCATGGGCCCTTGGACGACAGTAGTGGATGCATCTGCGTGCCCTGATTTCGCCAGGATCTTCTCTTGATGGTTTCCTTGCGTGCTCGGGGTGCTGCCGGCCTCTGGTTCAGCCCAACACTTTTTTTGATGATGTATGCGCTGGAGTCCAGGGGCCGCCGCATCCGAGAAATTTGGGCACGTGTGTCGAGGATTATCTCCAGCGAAACACTCTGGGACAACAGTTTTTCCGCAGCCCACTCTAGCCAAGTAACTTTGGGCGTGTCCTTATATCCAGATAATGGCAAGAAAGGGCAGCAGTGGCGGTCGCCGCTCTGGGCGCGGTGGAGGCCGCATCTCGAATAAGCGAGCCGCTGACGAAGAAGGGGAGGGGGTGCTTTCACGCGCTTGTCCAAAGGGCGCGCCCCCCTCCAAGAAGGGCAAGGCGGCCTTGCTGTGCTGTGCGATCTGCGACGGCAATTCCAGGGACCCCTCCGCCCACGAACAATTGCCCAGCCCTTCTCGAGCCCCCCTTATTGCCCTACTAGTTGCTAGCATGTCATTGGGTATCCAAGCCCCCCTTGGTGACGATTACCTTTCTCTAGTCGGGGGGGGCACGTGTTCTAACGCGTGTCTCTTGGCCTGCCACGCAGGACAAGACCATGTGCGACCCAGAGACCTCCAAGCACTTGACCTGCATGGACGAGAGCACGCACGCCGTCTGCGAAGATTGCGCCTCCTTCACCGAAGCGCACTTGCCAGGCCATGCCTCTTCCTATCCCTCGGGCGCACTGCGTTCCCATGCCCCTCGTACTAAGTGCATTCCAGTGTGGTGGGGCCTTCAGGGGGACTCGGGGGCCCTGAGCCTTCTGGGGTATCTGGGCCTCCTTGGGAAGGAGAGTCTGGGTGCGTTTTTGAGGATGAGGCTTGAGGCTTGACGGCGGGGTTTGACGATGAAAGGTTTGGGGGTAAGGCGGGATGATAGATTTTTTTAGGTCGCAAGTGTGCCAGTCACCCAGGCCAGTGGACCCTGGGGGGTCTGTTCCGCCGACCCGAGTCGGTATCAACGAACACCTCGGTACAACGCCAGCCTGTGGCGTCATGCTTCGTGTGGGGGTGCATGGGGCGTTGTCCGTTTGGGGGCGTGGTTGATTGCATCGCAGGGTACACCGTGAACCTCTTGCTACAAGAGCGCCAGGAGAGCGAGACTCTCGCTACGACTTTGGAGGAGGGTCTGACGAATGCCAGCGACGGCATTGAGATCAACACCATCTCAGCGACCACGGGGGCTTCCACCCACGCGGTCGTGGACCAGAGCTTCATACTACTATCTGCGTGGCAGGTCACTCAGCGCTGGAAGAAGACGCCGAAGACTCTTCGCCTGAAGGGGGTCAAGCTGCCAAGCTACCAGCAGAAGGGGGCCTATAACGTTTACTACCCGTTCAAGAACCCCGAGCAGCCCTACAAGATCTTGCGGTTGCAGTCGAGATTGTCAGCCAGCGCCTCGAGCGACCAGAAAGGTTACAGACCCGCGGCCTTCGCGGACCAGATCCCTGTCGTCTTGAAGGGTGTGCACCGCCTCGGCATGACGGATAGCGAGACGGGGGGTATGAACCGACTGCCTTCCTTGCAGGACTTGGATCGCCGATTGGGTATATCGAAGGCCGTCGGCAGCGGCGACGAGCTTCCATATGCGCCCGCTGCGGACTTGCCAGCGGGCGGTGGTGCCAGCGACGATGGCTTCGCGGAGGGCGAGGAGGAGGAGGGGCTCCACTCAGGATCAGGCAGCGAGGATGCTCACCAGGCGGAGTCAAGCAAGAAGCTTGCGACCAGGCGGTCTTCGAGCTGCCTTCGCTTAGGCGAGAGTGACGACCCCGAGAAGCACGTGCCTCGCCGCTCCCCCACCCCAGCCAAGGTCTCCAAGGGGGCGTCGTGTGCCAAGACCGCTTCAGGCCCCCGACCAGCGTCCGCTTCGAAGAGGCCAGCTGCAGATGAGGACGGGCAGGTCGACCCGAACATCAAGAAGGGCACGGCAGACTATTGGATTGCGAAGCTGCCCATTCGCCAGGCCGCCGCTGGCAAGCGGCTCGGGAGCGAGTACAATCAGGCGAAGCTCTTGCACAACAAGCTCCCCGTCGGCGATGATCGGAACCGTCTGGCCGCGCACATGAAGCTGTATGACAGGGCCATGCAGTTTGTCCCAGGCTCCATGGAGAAGCTTTCTGATCAGGACTTCCAGGAGTCCTGCCAGGTGTTCGAGTCGTCAGGCTTGCACTTCCTTCCCGTCACCCACATGGAGACCCTGCGCAGGAAGACGCAGCCTTGTTGGGACGAGTTCGAGAAAGCACCGCGAGAGGTCCACGGTCAACACTGTCTGAGGCGTGCTTTGGGCATGTTGCAGCTTTGGCAGCAGAAGGACGGTTCGGAGTTCCAGTGGGCGAACCCGCGCTTGATCGATATGGATCTCGTTACCCCCGAGCTGACCGAGGCCTTCCAGAACATGGTGTTCGGCGACCACCTTGTGAAGTGGATTGGGGCTGGGGAGGAGAAGAAGCCGCTCGTCCTGGAGTTCGCGCACGCCGTAATCGAGGCGTGTGAGCTTCCTACTGACGCACACATTGCCGATGAAGCAGCCCAGGTATTGGTGGACGCGCAGCGTGCCGTCGGCGCCTTGAGGTATATCAGCGACCAGAACATCAGCCACAACACTGACATTGCCCTCTTTGATGACGTGAAAGCCATGGAGCAGGCAGCTCACCAGACGACTAAGAGGGGCAACTTGATGACCAGCGTGGCCATTGCCATTAGCGACAATGCATGGTGGAAGGCGCGCCTGATGACAGCAGCGAGAAAGAACGACCAGATGAAGACGCACGCGCCGAAGGTCTCGCAGTTTCTACGGGATTTCCAGAAGCACGAGGCGCCTACCCCGACAAAGGCGTTCTTGGCCCTGGCCAAATCTGCTGTTGGCGGGCTTCCTTTCTTGCGCGCTGCGTTGGCACCTGGCGCCGCCGACGAGCTCGAGAGCGTTGCGATGAACAAGCTCGCCCACGCGGCCCAGCACTGGACAAGGGGCGGTGCTGGGCAACCGAAGGGCGGTGCGATTTCTGAGGAGGAGTTGGAGCTGATGTCCGCATACAAGGCGTTGCTCGCTGAGGCTGCGGACTCGTGCCCGTCTTTTGAGAACCTGATGCGGGATATGCGGGACATCGGCAAGATCATCGGGGACGCCGGCTCGCGCGCCAAGGTTCACGCCGTCAAGAAGGTCATCACAAAGGCGAACGCTGGCGAGAGTATAGACGTCAAGGAGCTGCTTGACATGGCCCAAGGGATAGATTCGGATGCGTTGGCGGAGGCAGATCATGCTGAAATGGCTGGCTATTTCGCTTCGCATGTCAAGATGCTCGCCGAGAGGGACTTCACGCCAGCCTCGAATCGCTCGCCCACCGACTCGAGCTTGGAGTTTGAGGGCGTGCTGGTTGGGTTCATGCGCAAGGATTTGAGCAAGAAGGCGGAAGTGGTCCTGTCTACCTCGAGGGCGCTCATGAAGCTGCAGCGCGAGACCGCTATGTTGAATGTGACAGTGGTCGATGATTGCGACGGCGACTCTGGCTCCACGTCCGAGAAGCAGGCATCGGCCGTGAAGAGGGAGCTGGCCAAAGTGACGAAGATGCTGAAGATGAAGTTCGACGACGAGGTCATTTCGTCTGGAGAGGTGGCATCGATCTTCCAAGACAGGGCAACGTCTATCGTGGACGTCTCGACGGGCTTGTGCATGCGCGTGACGCAGGCTTGCTTGAAGAGGCGGGAGTTCGTCTTGGCGGGCGCTCGCTTGAAGGCGCAGAGCCTCTCCGTCGACAATTCGGACCTGATGGGCTAGGTGGAGAGGGACAAGCTCACTTGGGAGGACCTGAAGGCCAAGGCGCAGGAGCTCCTGGACGGCGCGAGCGTGGATGGCATCTTCAACGCGTTGGGCAACATCGAGCAGGCGCTCGATGCTTCTTCCGTGTGTATCATCGTGTCCTTACTCTCCTTTCCCCGCTTCAAGGTTCAATGTTTCTGTTCTCCATCACGCTTCCTTCTGATAATGGCGTTATTGCTCCCATCTCTCTCACGTTTCTCGTCCTGTCTTGCTGTTGCTCGCCTCGTAGGCGCAGACTGCGGTGACCGAGTACGCCGAGGACATGGCGCTGAAACCCGACGCTGATCTGATCGGTACGACGCCAGACTTTACGAAGAAAGTTGCCATCGTGGGTTGCGAGATCCAGCTCATGCAGGCGTTCTGCGATACGAGGTGCAAGGACAAGGTCTGGTTGCGCGGGCAGTGCGTGGCGGTGCAGAAGGAGCTCGCCAAGTGGAAGGTCCTGCCCGTCGACATGGACGATGTGAATTTGGCAAAGTACCGCGCCGCCCTGAAGTTGCAGGCCATCTGAGGAGACGGCCAGGTGCTGGCCTTCATTCGCGCGCAGTGGTGGCTGCGTGCTTCCATATGTTGCCCTCGAGAGGGCGCCAGGCTGGACATGGCGGTGCTGCCAGCCAGCTCGAAGGGAAATCACAGTATGCTCCTCCTTTCTCTTGGCGCCCATGCCGTTTCCAATGTTTCAGTCGGGTTCCCGTCGTTTGAAAAGTGTTGGGCGAGTTCGAATCTCAAGTTGGCCTGAGAGTTCGGTCATTTTCAAAATCAGTTGTGGGTTTGCGCCTCGGTGGCACCAGCATCCTGGGATGCGTTCGCGCGCGTTCGGGCTCACCGACCCTCGCGCTAACTTGGGCGCTGAAACCAATGCGAGGTGGATGCCTTAGGACCAGGAGTGATTAGGGATACGAGATGAGGAGATGTACGTAGAGGAGGGCAGGAAAGAGGGGGGAGGAAGAGGAGGAGGAGGGACTCGCACATGAGGCTTAGAACTAAGATGGGGGATCAATGGACCTTGTCGCCCCTCCCCGCCCCCGACTCCTCCCTCCCCCCCTTACCGCGTGCATGGGGGTCGTGCAGATCTGCAGTCTCCTATCCTTGCCAGCCCCCCCCCCCCCTCCCCCCTCTAGTACGCCCCCTCCCTGGTCCTGGTTCGATTCGGCTTTCAGGGGGAAGGGTGCATTTTGACGCTGAGGTTGGGTCCCATCCAAGGGCTTCGGGTCGCGCCCTGCTTCCGAAGACATTGGATCAAGGTCCGAGCTTCGTGTCTTCGAGTTTTCGGATCTTCCCGAGTGGGGAGATTGGCCTTCACGCTCAGTGGAATCGGGGCCCATGGCTGATGCTGGTGCGCCCAACGTCGCGCCTGCCGACGCGGCCGAGCCGCAGCCTTCGGACGCCGCCGCCCCAGCGAAGCTGTCGCCCTCGAAGGTCGCCTTGAGCCGCTTCAAGCTGGTCACGGCGATCAACGAGGAGACGAGGCTGGACATGTACGGCTACCGTTGCGAGGGGGCCCCCGAGACCGAATCTCCTCCCTGGGTTCCGAAGTTCCCTTGGCGATCGAATTGGCGCTCTCGTCTGCGGACAGGGGCGAGTCTTCGGTCGCTTAGGGCGCTTCGGGACCCAGGCCGACGGTTCGCCTCGCAGAGGTCGGCTACGCGAACGTCTCGAAGGTGCTGCACGCCCTGGAGACCGCGGGTGCCAGGGAGCTGCTGGACAAGCAGGCGTTCGCCCTCCCAGGCCTCGTCAAGATGACGGCGAAGCTGATGCCCGCAGAGGCGGAGAAGACGATCACGGACCATATTTTCCCATTTGGACTGGGGTCCGAATCAGAAGGAGGAGGAGGAGGAGGGAGTAAGAGGAGGAGGAGGAAGACTATGAGAAAGAGGAGGAGGGGGGGGGGTCAGGACGTGTTAGGTGGAGGAGGGACACAGTCGAACAGGAAGTGAACAACTGAGATAGATTGGTGGGGCTGTTTTCTCGAGCGTTCCTCCCCCTCCTCATCCTCTTTCTCCCCCCTCCTGTTTAACCCCCCATCTCCTTGTCCACTTCCTCCCTTCCCCCCCCCCCGCTGCCCCCCCCCTCCCCCATCGAGATCGTTCGCGCGGCCTGCTGCGTTTCAGGGGTGCCAGTTTCGCTTGTGACGTCATTCGCATCGCATTCCCGTGGGGGTCGCGGTGCAATGTGTTTGGTCATGCTGGCGGCTTTCGCTTGAGACATCCTCGCTCCGTGATGCGCAGAGACCGCTCGATCAAGTCTCCCAGTTGAAGAGCGGGAAGACGATCAAGAAATCCGCCAAGCCGCGGCACTTCTTGGTCAAGGCCTTCCCGCACGGCGACGTGAAGCGCTTGGTGGACCCCGCGGCGCTCGAGGGGGCCGCGGCGGCGTCAGCGGCTGCGCCCGAGCCCCTGCAGCATCAGGAGGAGGGGGGAATGCTCGGACTCCGAGTTTGTGTCGAGCGACTGAGGGCGGCGGCTTCACTGGGCGACTGCGGTCGCTAGGTAGACGCGGGGGACGGGGAGGCATGCGGCGAGGAGGAAGAGGTGGGGCGGGCGCGGGAGGAGAGGAAGGGGGGTTAAGGAATGAACAGGGGGAAGGCCAGGATCATGAAGAGAAGGTGGTGAGCTGGGAGCCCTCTCCGAGCTTACTCCCTTCGATCCTTCATCGGTCAGATTCGATCTCCGCTTCGGTCCTTCCTGTGCCCGCCGTGCCGCTTCTTGGCTGGCCCGTGCTTGGATATGCCAGGCTTCGCCGTTTCTCTGCTGGCCTGTGCCCGTTCCCGCCAGCCCTGGGAATTCTGTTCGCCGCGTGGCCACCGTAAAACGCGTCCCACGTACCTCACGCTGCGCGAGCCATCTACACCTCACGCTTCTCGTGCCATCCATTCTATTCGCGCATGGTTTCGCGCGCATCAGCCGTCCTGAAATCCTGATGCCTTGCGTCGTAGAAGCCTCCAGCAGTTTGCAAGTTGGCGCCAGCAACCAGGGTTCCTTACAGTGTTTCGTACGCGACCGATTTTCGATATTTTTTTGATAGTTTTTTGAGGCTATGGATTTTAAGTGGGTTTTCATTTTTTCGAGCGTTTTCTGGTGTTGGCGGTGCCTACACACTCTAGCGGGTGTTGCCCATTACGGCTCTAGGCCCGTCTTGATGCTCCCTGGCCTCAGGAGAAGTCCTGAGCCTCCAGAGTCATGCGACAAGTTGCAGGAACTCGTAAATCCGGGAAACATTGGGCGGAGGTTTTGCGCGTTTGGGAGCCGTCTCGGGGACCCATGACGTTCGAAAGAGGACTCGCTCAGGATCACTAGCTGGTCTTCGGGAGGGTTGAGACCTCTGGGGGGCCCGTATTGTTACAATCGCGACGTCGAAGGTCTGGGACGGAAGTGAAGGATATCGAGGATGAGGGAAGGAAAGGCTGACGCTAGTGGGAGAGCGGGAGGCGTACAGTGGGACAGGGAGGGAGGGAGGGAGGGAGGAGGGAGGAAGGGGAAAGAGGAGGAGAGAGGAGGAAGAGGAGGAGGAGAAAGGACCAGTAGGAGAGAGGATGAGTAGGGGGGAGGGGGAGGAGGGAAGGAGGGAGGAGGAGGGAGGGAGGGAGGAGGAAGGAGGAGGAGGGGATGGAGTACTAAAGGGAGGAAGGAGGAGGAGAGAGGAGGAAGGAGGGAGGGGGAAGGAGGGGGATGAGGAGGAAGGAGTGAGGAGGAGGAGGAGGAGGAGGAGGAGAAGAAGCATAAGCAGAAGCTTAATAAGAAGAAGACGAGGACAAATAATAATAATAATAATAATAATAATAATAATAATAATAAATATACTAATAAGAAGAATAACGAAACGAAAAAGCATAAGCAGAAGCAGACGCAGATACATGATAAGACATATCAGAAGAAAAAAGCATAATCATACTAATAATAAGCATCAGCAGAAGCACGAGCTTAATAATAATAGTAATAATAATACGAATAATAATAATACGAATAAGAATAATAAGAGTAATCATAATAATAATAAGAATAATAATAAGAAGAATAAGACGAAGACGAAGAAGAAAAAAGAGGAGGAGGAGGAGGAGGAGGAGGCGGGACCCTGTGGGACTGATGAGAAGGTGGCCGACGGGGGCGCTCCGGCTGCGCTTGCGGCCGCCAGGACAGCCCAGGCGGGCCCCTGGAGATCCCCAGCAGTTGCCGCGGTGAGCGAGGAGAAGGCCGTCTCAGAAGGCTCGGAAGTCCCCCGGCCGTCTGAGAAGTTCTCTAAGCCTTCCCCGAAGACAGATCAGAACTTCTCAGAAGGCGCGGGGGCTCCTGAGAATTCCCGCCGCCTTCTGAGAAGGCCGTCTCCTTCTAACTTCCCCCCCCTCGCTCGCCGCCGACAACAAGGGCCCCAGCGCCCCCCCCCCCCCCCAGAAAAATACCCACGGCAAGCGGCGCAGGACGGGCTTCGGAAGCCGAACCCCTCTGCTCCGAAGAAGAAAAAGAGCATAAACATCAGAGTGAGGGGGCCGATCGGTCATTCATTATCCCTGGGTGCGTGGCTGTAGTGGGTATCCGTGGTGAGGATTCTGCTTGTTGAGTTGTTGTTGTTGCTGCTGCTGTTATTGTTTTTTTTTATGGTTGTTGTTGTTGTCGTTGTTGTCTTTGTTGTTGTTGAACTTGCCTTACTGAAGATTAAGTATTGTTGATCCCCCCGGTGCACATTGTATTTTTCTAATTGAAGTGCCCCTCCCGGCGCTCGCACCTTGTTCTGTCATCCGGGAAAGTCTTCCTCCTCGAACTGCGTTGGTAGCCCCCGGATTACAATAACAACAGCTTCCTCTTGAGACTTCCGCACAATTTAGCTAGGACCCCCTCTCCCGCCAGAGACTTCCTCGCATGTTATTCAGGGATCGCGCTCTCGCGTGAGACTTCCTTACAATTTATTCAGGAATCGCTCTCTCGGCGCTCTGCAGTCGCGCTCTCGCTGGAGACTTGCTTGCAATGTGTTCAAGAGTAGCGACCTTTCGTAGAACTTTCCCACAATTTACTCAAGCGCCGCGCTCCCGACACTCAGGCACCCAGGAGTCGCGCTCACGCTTAGGACTCCCTCACAGACTACTTAGGAATCGGGATCTCGCTGCCTTCGTGGCCCCGTTGCAGCCCCTCGTGGCACCTCGCTGCCCTTCGTGGCCCCGCTGCAGCCCTTCGTGGCCCCCTCGCTGCCCTCCGTGGCCCCGTTGCAGCCCCTCGTGGCCCCCCCCTCGCTTCGCTGCCCTTCGTGGCCCCGTTGCAGCCCCTCGTGCCCCCCCTCGCTGCCCTTCGTGGCCCCGTTGCAGCCCTTCGTGGCCCCCTCGCTGCTCTTCGTGGCCCCGTTGCAGCCCTTCGTGGCCTCCTCGCTGCCCTTCGTGGCCCCGCTGCAGCCCCTCGTAGCCTCCTCGCTGCCCTTCGTGGCCCCGTTGCAGCCCTTCGTGGCTCCCTCGCTGCCCTTCGTGGCCCCGTTGCAGCCCTTCGTGGCCCCCTCGCTGCCCTTCGTGGCCCCGCTGCAGCCACTCGTGGCCCCCTCGCTGCCGCTCTTCGTGGCCCCCTCGCTGCCCTTCTTGCCCCGTTGCTGCCCTCAGTGGCCCCGTCCTTGCCCTCCGCGGCCCAATATACATTTGCCCTTCGTGGCCCCCGCTCGTTCGCGCCCGTCGTGGCCCCATGTGCATGACCTTCGTGGCCCCGCTGTCCCCTTTGTGGCCCCCTCGCTGTCCTACCTACGTGGCCCAGTTGCTACCCTCAGTGGCCCCGTCGTTGCCTTCTGTGGCCCCGCAGTATCTGCCCTTCGTGGGCCCCGCTCGTTCGCGCTCTTCGTGGCCCCAAACCCATTCCCTTCGTGTCCCCGCTTTCGCCCTTCGTGGCCTACTTCGTGCCCTTCGTGGCCCTGGTGTCGTTCTCTCTCTCTCTCTCTCTCTCGATTTCGCTTGTCGTCGTCGTCGCCGTCGTCGTCGTCGACGTCGTCGTCGACGTCATCGTCGTGGTCGGTCCCCTGTCCGTCCCTCTTAGGGTCGGGTTGCCGCCGGTCAGCGCTGACGCTGGCCAGGCCGACGGTCCGCGGCCGCCCCGCCGCTTGCCGGTCTCGGCTTGCAGGGAAGAAAGGTGTACCCCCCTAAAGGGTTACGATCGAAGACGAAGAGGGCGGGTATCGAGGGTTTTCGAAATACGCGTTAATGGACACTCGAGCAGATAAGAGCGAACAGTCTTAAAATCAGTGTTGTTGCTGCTGCTGTTGTTGTCAT
>CAUYUJ010007280.1:212500-222500 GCA_963575745.1 Prorocentrum cordatum | reverse complement strand
TTCGCCGACCCCTACGCGGTCATGAATAGGTTCGCCAACGTGTCGAGGCAGATTTGGACCACCAACTCTTACGACGGGCAGCAGATCATGCAAGCCTACCTGGAGGCGATGCGCAGGGCGAGGGAGGACCCGCTCCCCTGCATCGGGCCGCAGCACTTCTACGCGGTCGTCTGCGTCGCGGACCCCAAGAAAGCCCGTGGGGTCGACAACGTTGAGCCCTTCGACATGCAGAGGTTAGCTCCCAACGGCATCAACCAGCTGGCGCAGCTCTACAATTTCGTGGAGTCCACTGGGCTATGGCCGCAGCAGTTCTGCGCCACGGTTGGCGCGATGGCTCCTAAGCCTGCGGGAGGGGAGCGCGTTCTCGGCATGCCCCCCCCAAAAAAAAAACGCCATCCCGAAGACTTGGAGCAAGATCCGAGCCGCACTCACCGGCCAGTGGCCCAGGGAGCTGGGCGAGTTTTGGGACACCGCCATCCAGGGCTCCAGCGCCCTACGGGCTGCCTTGACAAGGGCGCTCCTCGACGAGACGGCGGCGGCCCTAGGCTTCTCCCACTCGACCCTCCTCATGGACGTCGAGAAGTTCTACGACTCAGTCAATTTCGCCGAGCCCCTGGACACGGCCATCCAGGTAAGGTCCCCCCCCCATTGTCGTCGCGCTGGAGGTGCAGTTGTTGATGGCCCCCAGGCACCTGCGCATGCACGGGTGGGTCAGCGACACCATCGACCCGCAGCGCTCCATCGTCGCTGGGGGCGCGCATGGAGGGAAGCCCGCCAAGGTATACTTGGGCCCCATTCTGGCCAAGGCCCACCACGACTACGCCCACGCAGGCCTGTGGACCTTCGTCGACGACACGGTCGCAAGGACCGAAGGAGAACCCAGGCAGGTCGCCAGGGACCTCGCCGACGTAGGCATCATCTTGTGCGATGGCATGACCGAGGTGGAGCTCAAGGTCTCCCCGAAGACCACGGTCATTGCGTCCTCGGCTGCGGTAGCCCTCAACGTGCACACCTACCTCAAGCGAGCGGGCTACGCCATCAAGGCGTCCCGCACCGCGGTCGACCTGGGCATCGAGACCGTCGGGGCCCGTCGCTGAGTGGCGGCCAAAGCCGCTCAGAGGGCGCGGAAGGCCAAGCGCAGGACTGGACGAATCATATCCAAGATCCGCAGCCACGCCTCGCTTGCCAATGTTGCGAAGGGCCTCTGGACAACGGGCTCCCGCCCGCAGGGCACCTACGGCCACCAGGTCATGGGCCTCTCCCCGCGCACTATCACCGAGCAGAGGCGTAGCGGGGAAGGTCCCTGGACGCTGTCTCACAACCGCCCTTTGCCGTGATCCTGGGCGACAAGGGCCCTGGCATTGAGCTCAGAAGGCAGACCATCTTGGAGTGGCTAAACTTCTGGTTCGCGAGCCCGAACTACCACCAGCGCATCGGCAAGGCCCGGCGGATCATCTACACGAAGGTCACCTGCAGCGGCGCGAGGCGCTGGCGACAGGTGGCGGGCCCCATCTCGGCCGTCCAGGCCATCCTACTCGACGCTGGGTGGGACTGTCCTTCTCCCTTCGAGTGGTCCCGTCAGCCTCGGGAAGGTGAGCAGGGCGAGCAGACATGGCTCCTACCTCGCAAGGACTGTGGAGATTGGGAGCAGAGACGCGAGCAGGTCGACCCGTCGCAGTTGGCCCCGGAGTTCTGTCAGTCCATCGAGAGCGGCTGCTGGCAGGCTGCAGCGAAACACCCTGATGGAGATGGACTTCAGAGAGGAGGGGCCGACGTTCACACCGTGACGTGCGAGATGAACAAGTTCACGCGCGACGGAGAGTACGACTAGTGGGCGCTGAACCTCTGCGTGGTGGCGGGAGCACAGTGGCCCCGTGGGCGTCTCGTCGAGGCGGGCTACCAGGCCAAGACCTCCTGCCCGAGGTGTGGAGGCGCCGAGGAGACGCTGATGCATCGGGTCTGGCTGTGCCCCAGCAACCGCGACCACGAGGACTACGAGAAATCTGACGCCCTCCTCCCTTCAGCCCTCGCCTGCGCTGAGGCTGACCCTGCATGCTGGCTCCGTGGCCTTGCCGCCCGTGCGGACACGCACCCTGTATTTCGAGATAAGGGACGGGGCGGTGGGTGGAGCTGGGTTGGGCGGGACTGGGACGGGTGTGAAGATTCGGATGGCCTGCTCACCCTGCATGGCGACGGCTCGGGGGGTCAGTATAGCTCAGGCCCCCGTCGCCGCAGGGTGGGGGCCGCCGTGATCGCCGTGCAGTCTCGCTTCGGAGAACGGATGCCCTGAGGAGACATCCTCTCAGGCTTGGACGGCCCATTTCAAACGGTGCCGCGCGCCGAGCTCCTAGCATTCGCATTGGCCCTCGAGCATTCAGTTGGCGACCTGCGCTATGTCACTGACAACATGCCCCTGTTGCAGGGGTGGAGGTCGAGCCGCCGCCTGCAGCCCCACGGGGCAAACCGTTGCCCGTGGCAGCGCATTGGCCGAGCGGTCCAGAACAGAGGACCAGGCGCTGTGCGCGTCCAGTGGGTGCCCTCACACAGCGAGGACGCCGCCAGTGTAGCGCGTGACCCAGTTGCCTTCGCCCATGCGCTAGGCAACGCCTGTGCAGACGCGTGGGCTGGCGAAGTCGCCCGCCGCGCATGGGGCGCGGCCATAGTTGGTGCTGCACCCCTACTGACTTGCACGACGCGCAGTGTGCTCTCATCAGGCGCCGTGCCCGTCGCGCGCTCGCTGGTACCCTGGCCGTCGACCCGTGGGTCGCGGAGCGACCTTCGCAGGCTAAGGGACAGCGCGCCACTCTGCTGCAGCGCGCCTTGAGTGCCAGCCCCCACTCCTTCGCGCTCCACTCGGCCAAGTCCAGGTGCTCGAGCTGCGGAGTCACTGTGGATAAGGCCCAAATCCGCCCAGCCTGTGCGACGCCGTGCCAGCCAGTGGCACCCCAGCCTGTCGCAAGCGACCAGGTCGTCCCAGCACAGGGGACGGCCACGCTCTGTGGCCGCGTGCTGCACGCCACACATAAGCTGCACTTCGCGCCGAAGTATTGCATGCATTTCTGCCGCGAATGCGGAAGACAGCCACCGAAGACCCCAGTCACCTTGCCAGACCGTGCGGGGGGTCTCACCCGCAAAGGCAAGGAGAATCTAGCGAAAATCGACAGAGGCCTTTGTACGCGCGCCCGTGCGGGCCGCGACGGCCTCACTCCGTATACCCGAGCGCCGTCCCACGGCATGGCCGCGGAGCAGGCCGCCGCAGCCGCGCTCGCAGGGCAAGGCCGTAGCCTTTTTTCGCGCCATCCTCCGCACGCGGCAGATTGTCGCTGCCGCGCTCGTAACCCAGGACGCGAGCGATCTTATATACCAAGGGTGGCCCCACGGCAAGGCCGTGTTTTTTTTTTTGCGCTACCCTTCGCTTGCGGCCGCTGCCGCAGGCGCGCTGGCACGCACCTTGGTGCGCATCATCGTAATCCTCGTAATCCCCCTCCTCCCCCTCCCGTCTCCAATCTCCTTCTCCTCCCCCTCCTCCTCTTCCTCCTCCTCCTCCTTCTCCTCCTCCTTCTCCTCCTCCTCCGCCTCCTCCTCCTCCTCTTCATCCTCCCCTCTTCCTCCTTCCTCCTTTTCCTCCTCCTCCTCCTCCTCCTCCTCCTCCTCCTCCTCCTCCTTCTCCTCCTCCTCCTCCTCCCCCCACCCCGCCTGTGGCCACCTCGGGCGCCATCGGGGAGGGGTGCGCCCTCCCCCCGCCACCCCTCGCGGAGGGCGAGACAGCGGGAGGGAGGAGAGGAGAGGGCACGGCCCGCCGCAGGGCCCCTGACCCGCCCAGGCGCCGCCTCGTGCACGCGGGCGAAGGAGAGGGGACTGTAGCCCGTGCAGTCGGGAGGAGGAGGGCCTTGTAGAGGGAGATCCTCCTCCTCAACCTCCTCCTCAACCTCCTCCTCCTCCTCCTCCTCCTCCTCCTCCTCCTCCTCCTCCTCCTCCCCCTCCTCCCCGTCCTCCTCCTCCTCCTCCTCCTCCTCCTCCTCCTCCTCCTCCTCCTCCTTCCCCTTCTCCTTCTCCTCCTCCTAGTCGGGAGGAGAAGGGCCCTGTAGAGTTAAGAGTTCACGCTGGCACCTCGACGTGTCCCGTGCAGCTCTTACAGTCCGCCCGCGTAGTACGGTCGGCAGCCTTCCAAAAGGGTACCCTCGCATCCTCGCCTCTTCGGTCCATCCTTCGCCACTTTCGTTGGTCGCGCCCCGCCCGAAAAGCTTCGACAACGGCGTCCAAGGCCCTTGCACCTTTTCCGCGTATCCTGATGATACGGACCGATTGTGGCCCGTGCAGTCGGGAGGAGGAGGGCTTTGCAGAGTTTTAGAATTCACGTTGGCACTTCGACGTGTCCCGCACAGGTCCCCTTAGCGTGACAGCTGTTTATCCCTGCCTTGGGCTCCACCCCCCTGCGCACCGACGGCGGCCCGTTAGTGCGGTGGCTGCAGTCTCCTCCTCGGCTGCGAGCTGCCCTGCGCGTCTTCTCGCAGCAGGTTCCTTCCCGAAGTGGCCACGAGGTTGCTCCTGGGCGGCTTCTCCCGAGCCGCATAAGTATTTTCTCCGCCGGAGGCCGAGGGCAGAGACACCCTGTCGTCATCAAATAGAAGAGAGGAGGTGAAGAAGGAGGCTCCTTCTGCTCCTCCTCCTCCCCACTTCCTCTCCCTCCTCCTCCTCCCCCTCCTCCTTCACTTCCTTCTCCTCCTCCTCGTCCTCCTCCTCGTCCTCCTCCTTGTCCTCCTCCTTCTCCTCCTCCTCTTACTCCTCCTCCTCCTCCTACTCCTCCTCCTCCTCCTCCTCCTCCTCCTCCTCCTCCTCCTCCTCCTCCTCTACTTCCTCCTCCTCCTCCTCCCAGGGCCTGGAGGAGGCAGGCGCCCGCCAGTTCTGGGGCCCAGGGTCTCTCCGAGGAGGAGGAGGGCGGATACGTCCCAGCCTCGCGCGGCGCGTGGAGCAGCGCGGGGCGTCGCCAGGGCATCGTGCAGTACGTCAGGGAGCTCGAGGTGCTCCTGAGACCGGACGGCGGGGTGGCAGCCGCCACGCTGGCAGGCACGCGGCCCACACGTAGTAGCAGCAGGAGTGGGAAGAGATCGAGGAACACAAGGGGGGATAATCCAGAAGAATAATTTACCAGCCTCGAACGTATCCCTGTCCTTAAGATTGACACGCCAAAAGGCGATGACAATCTTAGGGATTCGCCCTCAAAAAATAAGGGAATCCCTAATACTGACATCGCGATGAGGAGGTGCCCAGCATAGGGATAGGGATATGTTCCAGGCTGGTAAAATCTGCAATGGTTGCGCACATCATTCATGATCCTTGGACGTCGACCCGCCGTCCTCCCTCCTCCCCCTTGACCGTCGCCCCGTCCTCCCGCCCTCCCTCCCCCCTCCTTGCACGATGGCACAACTCGCTCGACGCCTGCCTCGTTTCGCTCCGTTGGGCCAGCGCAGTGACTCTGCCCAGCTGCCGACGCAAAAGTGTTTTACTCGTCGAGTCCCGTCCTCCCTCCCTCCCTTGATCGTCGCCCCGTCCTTCCTCCCCCCCTTGATCGCCGCCCCGTCCTCCCTCCCTCCCCCTCTTGCATGATGGCAAAAGCGTTTTACTCGTCGAGTCCCCCCTCCCCCATCCCCGGCCTGGGCAGGACGTGCCGCTGGTGCTCTGCCCCGCCCACGAGGACGCCGCGCACGAGCGCTTCCTGCTCGAGGCCGACGGCTGCGTCTGCTGCGAGGCCGATCTCTCTCCCACCGCTGCTCGGGAGGCGTTGGGAGTCCTCCTCCCTCCTCCTCCCCCACCTCCACCTCCTCCCTCCCTCCTCCCTCCTCCTCCTTCTCCTCCTCTCCTCCTCCTCCTCCTCCTCCTCCTCCTCCTCTCCCTCCTCCTCCCTCCTCCCCCTCCTCCTCCCCCTCCTCCTCCTCCTCCTCCTCCTCCTCCTCCTCCTCCTCCTTCTCCTCCTCCCTCCTCTCCATCGTTGTGAGGCCTTTGTTGGGGAGGCCTTCGCTTGGGAGGCCTTCGGCCCTCCGGGCGCCCCTCCCTCGCTCCGCCCTCGCGGGCCAGCGTGATGCGGGCCCCGCGGCGGGAAGGCGAGCGCTGGCGGCCTGCCGCGGTGGGGACGGCGGCGGCGGCGACGGCGACAGTTGCGACGACGACCACGACGACGACCACGACGACGACGACGACGACGCCCCCCCGATAAAAGGTCGGCAACGACTGCCCTGGAGCACACCGATTTCAGGTTAACATGCCAAACAACCACGCAGGTGCACCAACCATTCACATGTTTCGACCCTGCGAGGAAGGCTGTTCCTCAACGGGGGCCTCGTAAAAGTGTTCTCTTGTGTGGCGGTCTGGCAAACAAATCATTATTTGCGACGGCCTTACAACAGGATTTCCTTTTGCAGCGGCATTACAAAAGGATGTCCTTTCGTATGGCCTTACAGACGGATTTCCTTGTTTGGCACCCTTACACGAATGTGTCCTTTAATGGTAGCCTGATCGACGAATTCCTGTGTAACGGGCTTACAGCATGACTATTCCCGCCACGGCCTTACAAAGGGATGCCCTGTGTGGTGGCCTTACAACATATTTGGTGTGTGGCCGCCGTACATCAGGATGCCCATTGTGGCGGCCTTGCCAATTTAAGCTTGTGTTGGATGCAGGAGGAAGCCAAGGAAAGACATACAACACATAACAACCTATGCAAAACGAAAAGTGAACTTCAAAATAGGTGCTTGCAAACATGCTGGTACCTGATATTGTGAAACTATGAAAACTCATCGTGTTCAACAATCGGAGCTCCCAAACACTGTGAAACATAACGTTTTGAGCAATCGGAGCTCCCAAACGGTGTACAACACACCTGCTTCAGCAATCGGAGCCCCGGAACGATGCGAAACACAACGCCAATTGAAGTTTCGAAACGTTGTGTTTTACAAGGCGTCTTGCTTCGGACGTGAAGAGACAATTTAAAACACAGCGCATCGACGGGCTTGCGAAAGGATCCGATTTGAGATTGCCTTACTACAGAGAAGGATTTTCTTCCATAACGGCCTTGCAGAAGGATTTCCTTTTCGTGACGGTCCTACACAAACATTTCGCCTGTGGACAACCTTACATCAAATCGTTTCCGATGTGGCAGCATGATTCTCTTTGTAACGGCCTGGCAAAAAATGTCCATTTGTGGCGGTCTCACGCAAAGACGCCCTTTGTAGCGGCCTTGCAAACATATTCTTCTTGCGACGACCTTACAAACGGAGCCCCGTTTTCACGGCCTTCAGGGGGTTCCGTTGTAGCGGCCTGGCAAAAAGGAATATTGTTGTGGTGGCCTTGCACAAGAGTTTTCTCTGCGGCCTTACAACTATACTTCTTAACCATGGACACAGGAGGAAGCCAAGGAAATACAAACAAATGCAACACCAAATGAAATTCTGAAAATTGATGTCGGTTAACTGGTGTTGGTGCCCGAGGTTGGAAAACATCAAAATACAGTGTTTTTGGCAATCGGAGCTCCCAAACATTGTAGAACACAGCGGTTTCAGCATTCAGAGCTCCCGAACATTGTAAGCACAGAGAATGTTTGTGTAATGCCACCACATGGATCATCGCTTGTGTCAAGCCGCCACAAAACGAATCCGTTATGTAAGGCAACCGCACGGAGAATCCTTGTGTAAGGCCACCACACAGCGAATTCCTATGAGTCGTGTTACAGCGCGTTGTACGTTTGCTCGCTCATCTCTGCCTCACCGCGCTTTTTGTCCTCGTCCTCATCTTCCTCCTTCTCCTTCTTTCCACGCCCCGCGCGGTCTCCCCCCATCCCGTTCTCGCCCTCCTGTCCAATGTGATCGCCATCGTCTCCCAACTCTTCCTTCGCCTCCCCCCCAATTCTCCTCCTTCGCATAGTGATAATCATGATCATCATCGTCATCCTTTCCGGCTTTTCTCCCTTGCCATCATCATCATTGGGTTTTTCCTCCCCTTATTCGACCGGAGAACAGAAATAGATGTGATGATTGTAAGGATAGAAAACGAGGTGCCTGAAGATGACGATGATACTGCAGAGGTCTGTTGACGAAGGACTTGCCCCCCTCATCCTCGGCGGAAGGCGGCGGAAGCGAAGCGAGGCCGCCCCTAATTGCACAAGCCAGCGGAAGGCGGTGGAAATTGGTGAAAGTAAAACCGCCCCCCAAGAGATTACAGTGTTTGTTTGTTCTGGGTCCCTGAAACCCTGCCTCCTGGAGCAGGCTCGGGGGCTGCTGGGATCGGCGCGAGGGGGGCTACGGGGATAAGGCGGTGATCAATGGATGCCAAGGTGTGTCGTATATGGCCATGCTCAGCACCTAGTTTCTAGGTAGGCTACAGATGCTCCAAGTGGCTTACGGGGGTCAGAGATCGGGGCGACAAATTTAGTCTCAATCAACAATGGTTCCGCCAAGAGCAAAGAGACAAGGTCCAATATCCAAGATCCAAGACCGGCCTTTTCGTCGACGCTCGTTGGAATAGGCGAATCACGCTCTCTGGTTATGGGTGGCACTTCCCGCAGCTCCTGGAATGACTAGTTCTGGTCTGAGGCGGCAGCGTTGGTAGAATGCTCGACGTCGATGAGAGGGCTGGTTTTCAGGTATGCTGTGTACAACATACTTCTATATATGTCTATATATATATAGGTATATAGACCCATGCATGCGACGTTGTTTTTTCAGGACGGCGTCCCTTGAAGTCTCGACCCTTACCCCAGGATTGGTTTCTCGTCCTGAGTCGTTTTTTTCACGGTCCCGAGGCCCGGCGAGGGCTTTTGGGGGCTGAAAGATGTAAAAAACCTCCCGTCCTGATTCTTGAACGACGCGAGCATGTCTGGGGACACATACGCAAGGAGGAGGAGGAGGAGGAGGAGGAGGAGGAGGAGGAGGAGGAGGGAGGTAATGGAGGAGGAGGGGGAGGAGGAGGAGGAGGAGGGGAGGAGGGAGGAGGGAGGAGGGGGGGGAGGAGGAGGAGGAGGAGGAGGAGGAGGAGGAGGAGGAGGAGGAGGAGGAGGAGAGGAGGGAGGAGGAGGAGGAGGAGGAGGAGGAGGAGGAGGAGGAGGGATGTCTACTATATCGTTGCGGGTTGGTGTAGGGCACGCGTCGAGCCGTAGTCAGAGTCCAGCGCGGGCTCGGGTCGCGGCCAGCCCCGCCCAGGGTCGCGGGCGGCACGCGGAGGCCGTTGGCCTGGGCCTCCCAGGCGGGGTCTGAGTCGGTGGGGTCGGGGGATCGCGAGCACTGCTCCTCCTCCTCCTCCTCCTCCTCCTCCTCCTCCTCCTCCTCCTTCCTTTTCCTCCTCCTCCTCCTCCTCCTCCCTTTCCTCCTCCTCCTCCTCCTCCTCCTCCTCCTCCTCCTCCTCCTCCTCCTAGACTAGACGGTGTCTGAGTCAATGGGGTCGGAGGCCTTGTGGGCCCCGGACACGATAGGGCCGGTTTTTCACCGTTTCCCCCAAAAAAATGTCCCTTGAAAATGGAGACGGCAAAAAAAAAGGCGACCGGGAACGGCAAAACAACGGCTCCAGGATTGGAACCGGAGCCGGAACCGGTCAAAAAACGGCGACGGAACCGGTAAAAAAACGGCGTCGGAACTGGCAACAAAACGGCAAAACGGAACCGGTAACAAAAACGGCCCTGTCGTTTCCAGGGCCCACTAAAGCATTGCTGGTGCATCGACGGTGCGGCTTGATGTCGAGCCCATGTGTCGCCACGCCGACGTCGCCGATGCATCCGCGCCTGCGAGCAAATGGGGTCGGAGGATCGCGAGCATTGCTGGTGAATCGACGATGCGGCTTGATGTGGAACCCGTGTTTCGCCACGCCGATGCATCCGTGCCTGCCCATGTCCACCCTGGCTCCGCTCGTGGCCTCGACCCGGAAGCGTATTTGCGCCTCCTGCCTATTGCAGGTCGGCTTCTGCAGTGGTCCGGGCTTGCCTGGCATCTCACAGGCGTGCATTGCGTCCGCATCC
>CAUYUJ010007280.1:135000-207500 GCA_963575745.1 Prorocentrum cordatum | reverse complement strand
GTCCTCCTCCCCTTCTGCCTCCTCCCCTGACTCTTGCCGTCTCCATCCTCACGCTCCTCACCCTTCCCGTCCTCCTCCTCCTCCTCCTCCTCCTCCTCCTCCTCCTCCTTCGAGGGGCATCACCCCCAGCCCAGCGCAGAGATAGAGGAGTAGGGTGCTTCTTCCCCGGCGAGCCCTGCGCGAGGCCGCACGGCGCGGGAAGCCCGACGCCTCGAATCCCCGGGCACTGCGCGATCGTGCGAGGTCCGCTCCGGCCGAGCTGCACGAGCTCTCGGCGATCAGCAGGTCGGACGACGAGACCACACGCGATGCCGAGTCTTCTTCTTATTATTCCTCTTATTACTCTTCTTCTTCTTCTGATTATTATTATTATTATTCCTCTTCTCCTTCTCCTTCTCCTCCCACTTGCAGGCCTCGGGGGTGGACAGAACCCCCAACAGTGACACGTCGATTAATGAATTGTCCGTTTTCGGTTCTCGAGAGGGCGCCGTGGCCGTTATTTTCCAGGCTGGCGCCCGCCAGGTTTGGACCTCAGGTCGTTTTCACTAAACCACGTTCTAGTAAAGGGGGGGCTGTCCTCCTCCTCCTCGCTCTTCCTCGTCGTCCCCCCGTCCCCGCTCCGCCTTCTCCCAGCTGCCCTCGGGACTTCTCCCCCATGGCCATCCTCCCCCTCCTGCCTCTCCTTCTCCGCCTGATCTCACCCTCTCTTCCCGCACTGTCCCCTGCGGAGCCTGCTCTTCGTCGACCTGCCTCTCCCGCAGGGGCTCCAGCTGAAGACCATCACCCAGCGGCCCTGTTCCCGTCCCCATCCTTCCTCGTCGATCCTTTCCTCGCTCTCCTCCCTCCTCCTCGCCCCCCCTCGTTCCGCCCCCATCGTTATCGTCATCCTCCCGCTTCTTCGTGTTATGTTGCTTCTCTCTCTCTGTCCTGCTCACCTCTGGCCGTGGCCCGATTCACTGGCAGAAGAAGAGGAGGCGCGAGGAGAGGAGGAGTCCGGGGGGAAACACTAGGCAAAACACACACACATAAGCGCAGTTTCCAAGAAAGCATGACATCATATGGGAAGGGAGGGGGACACGTACATCTAGCAAATCTGTAAACTGTCAAGGATCCTGCGGCTTGTGTCCATCTATGTGTGTGTGTCCCTGGACCATTTCAAGGAGGGGAGGGGGGATGAAGAAGGAGGAGAGCAAAGAGGGGGAGGAGAGGCTAGGAGGGGGAAAGGACGAGGAGCAGCTTGAAGGTGCTATGTTCTTGCGTGCTCGAATCATGCTCGTTTCGTTTGTCGGGGGGGCACTGGTATCTTCAGAGGGGGGCCAGAGAGGAAGACAAGGAGGAGGAGGAGGAGGAGGAGGAGGAGGAGGAGGAGGACGGGGAGGAGGAAGACGAGGAGCAGGAATAGCCGCATCTGTAGGAAGAGGAGGAGGAGGAGCAGGAGGAGGAGGAGGAAAGGGAGGAGGAGGAGGAGGAGGAGGAGGAGGAGGAGGAGGAGGAGGAACAGTGACAGGAAAAGGAGGAGCTCACGATGGACGAGGAGGAGGAGGAGTTGGAGGAGGAGGAGCGGGCTCAAGGGTTGATCCACGGACTGGACCGCATCCTCAACATTTTCAGTGGCTGATGATGAGGAGGAGGCGGAGGAGGATGAGGAGGAGACGGACGCGAACGAAGAAGAGACATCACTATGGGAAGAGAAGCGCAAGGGGAAGAGGGGGAGGAGGAAGAGATGGAGGAAGAGGAGGGGTCGACCAGTTCAGGCAGGGTCTGGCTGCTTATTTCCAGGGGGACCTTCATTAGGGGGCGCGCGCGGGGACGAGCCAGAGGAGCAGTACGAGGCCCTGGAGAACATCTTTGAGCAGCACACGAGACAGGTCTAGGCGGCGAGCGAGGGGGGAGAAGTGAGAAGGAGAAGGCCCTCTCAAGGGTTCTCAGAAGCCCTGTGGTCTTCTGAGGAGTGTTCTGCGCTTTCGGGGAAGGCTTAGAGAACTTCTCGGGAGGCCAGGGGGGCTTCCGAGCCTCCTTCGGGGTCGGAGGCGACCATAGGGGCGAACATCCCAGGCGCGGGCATTACACACATTCGCCCGGGAGCCTCGCCGAGGGTATGGACCATCGGCGACCCTGAATGCCTGTGTATTGCTCTCCCCTGGGGCACTTCGCCCGCATCGCCGCCCCCGAAGCAGGCCCGCCCCGTCCCCCTTCCTTCGTGGGCGCGCCGCCGCAGGTCGGCAACCTGCTCCGGCAGCACAAGGCGGGGCCGGCGACAAGTCCTGGCTCCGCCCCGGACCCCGCCCGCCCCCCCCCCCGACGACTCCTGGAGGTGCCTCAGAGGGCCTCCCTCCCACTTCCCTTCTGGGTGCGCCGCCGTAGGTCAACAACCTGCTGCGGCAGCACAAGGTGGGGCCGGCGAGTCTTGGGCTCCGCCCCCGATCCCGCCCCCCCCGCGACGACCCCCCAGAGGCGCCTCAAAGGTCCTCCAGAGGCCCCGGCGGAAGAGGCCAGGTCTCCCACGCAGGGTCGAAGCGGATCGATGGACCGATGTTCCACCACCGCTACCTAGGTGGCTGAGGAGGCGAAGGAGGAGGAGAAGGAGGAGGAGGAGGAGGACCTCCCCATCCTCTCTTCTCCCCCGTCCGACCTATGGTAGAGGTGATGGAAGATTGGCCCACCACGGATTGGGTCGAGGGATCGCGCCGCATCGCCAGTGCATCGGCTATGCGGCTCGATGTGGAGCCCGATTTTCACCTCGCCGATGGCGCCTATGCATCGTCGACGTCGCCGATGCATCTCCAATGCGTCGGCGACGTTGGCGTGATCCTTGGGCCCCATCTGCTTGGGCGTCATCTGGGAGGCTACGATTCTGGGAGACGGAACAAGCAAGCCAGAAGCGGCGCTCACGAGTTCCCCCCGACGACGACGCCGACGGCGACGACGGGAGTCAATTTGAAGATCCTTTTGCGACCTTTCGCTCTGGGAGCGCCTTGGAGGCCTCTTGGGGCCTCCGTGGGACTCCTCTGCGCCTTCCTTTACGCCGGGCGTGTCCTCCTACAGGCGGATTTTGGAAGGGACGCGACAAATACTCCACAAACGCCCCCCCCCCAAAGAAGCAAACATAGTCGAAGCATCGCCCCCGCACCATGTTTCTCTACCATTTTGGAGTGGTCCTCTCGTCGAGGGACGTGCCCGACTTGAGCCTCCCTCCCCCCAGACCCCCGACGTTGTGATTTTTTCACAACGTCGACCCCCAGAGGTCTGGACCCCTTCCCCCGGACAGGTTCTTCGTCCTGAATCGTTTTTTGACGCTCCCGAGGCCCGGTGAGGGCCCCCGGAGGCCGAAAATAGCGAAAAACCTCCCGTCGTGATTTTTTCACGACGCCAGAAGGTCTGGGCTTGCGCCTCCCTCCCCGCTGCCCTGGCAGGCGAGCCTGGCGCAGCACCGGCAGGCCCTGGACCAGCAGCTCGCGGGGAGGGCGCCGCCGCCGGGGCCGGGCCCGGGCGCGCACGCGCTCCCCGGAGCGCTAGGCTGGCCGCCGCAGGAGGGGCGAGGGCCCGAACATGACCCGAACTCTTCCTCCTTCTCCTCCTCCTCCTCCTCCTCCTCCACCTCCTCCTCCTCATGTTCCTCCTCCTCCTCCCCCTCCTCCTCCTCCTCCTCCTCCTCCTCCTCCTTCCCCTCTTCCTCTTCCTCTTCCTCCTCCTCCTCCTCAGGACGGGGCGTTTTGGTCGGGCGAAGAGAATCGGGGGTGGATAGACCTCCTACCCTGACACGTCGATTTGTGAATTGTCCGTTTTCGGTTCTCGAGAGGGCGCCGCGGATGTTATTTGCCAGGCTTGCGCCCGCCAGGTTTGGGCCTGAGGTAGTTTTCCATAAACCACGTTTTGCTAAAGGGAGTTCTGTCTATCCCCGAAATGACCGCGTCGTAAAAAAACAAATCAGGGCAGGGCGTTTTGGTCAGGCGAAGAGAATCGGGGGTGGACAGACCTCCTACCCTGACACGTCGATTGAGGAATTGGCCGTTTTCGGTTCGCGAGAGGGCGTCGCGGCCGTCGTTTTTGCGGGTCCAGGTCCGTCGGTTTCGGTCCCAGGCCGTTTTCACTAAGGGGAGGTCTACTAAAGGGAGGTTTGTCCACCGCCGAGAGAACTGTGCACATGCACCGATCCTGGCAAGGCCCATCCTTGACCCAGGATCGGTGCACATGCCTTCCTGGCCAGGGTAGGAGGGCGTATGCACCGATCCTGGGCTCAGGATGGGCCTGGCCAGACTCGGTGACTGTGCATTGTTTTTTTCTTATATTTTGGGGCTAGTTTCGGCCCCCGGGGGCCCTCGCCGGGCCTCGCGGGACCGTCCAGAAACGACTCGGGGCGAAACATTGCTCCCGGGGAAATGAAAGGTCGGCATTCCCGGGCACGCCGTCCTGAAAAAGTCAGGACGTCGCATGTCTGAGGGGGGGGGGGACCTTCAGCCCGAGGATCGGCGGCGAGCGAGGGGGGGGAAGCGAGACGACGACGACGACGACGGCGACGACGACCATGATGACGACGAGGGGGGACGGGGAGCGAGGGGGTGAAATGAGAAGGGGGGCCTCTCAGATGGCGGCGGGGCTTCTCAGAAGGCCTCTGGCCTTCTGAGAGGTGTTTGAGGTCTTCGTGGAAGGCTCAGAAATCAAGCGAGGAAAAAACACCCAGACCACGACAAAGGGCACGGCCCCGGGCGTTTACTAAACAGCCCTGCCCTGTTCGATTCCTTCTTTGGGTGCGTTTACTGAACGGCTTTGCCTTTTGGAATGATTGCTATGCGGGTGGATATTCTGCCCTCCATTCGGGGAAGGCTCAGACAACTTCTCCGAAGGCCCGGGGGGCTTCCGCGCCTTCTGAGAAGGCCCGCCCCCTCTCGCTTCCCCCACCGGGCGCAGCGCCAAGGATGAGGAGGAGAAGGAGGAGGAGGAGGAAGAGGAAGAGGGAGGAGGAGGAGGAGGAGGAGGAGGAGGAGGAGGAGGAGGGGAGGACCAGATAGGAGGAGGAGGAGGAGGAGGAGGAGGAGGAGGAGGAGGAGGAGGAGTAGAGAGGAGGAGGAGGAGGAGGAGGAGGAGGAGGAGGAGGGAGGAGGAGGAGGAGGAGGAGGAGGTAGGAGGAGGAGGAGGAGGAGGAGGAGGAGGAGGAGGGGGAGGAGGAGGGGACCTCGAGCCTCCATCCTCGGTTCTCCCTCGAGGTACCCCTACCGCCACCCTCGCGCCGCTGTCGCCTGTGTTGGGCACCCGCGGAGGCCCTTGTCGCCACCGCTGGATTCGCCTCGCAAGGCTGGTCGGAACGCCCCCCGCGGGGGGTGCGTTCTCGTACCTCCTTCCTCCTCCCTCCTGCCTCCTTCTGCCTCCTCCTCTTCCTCCTCCTCCTCCGCCCTCCTCCCTCCTGCCTCCTCCTCCGCCCTCCTCGCTCCTCCTCCTCCGCCCTCCTCGCTCCTCGTCTACCCGGGGGCACCCGTTGAGGCCAGCGGGGACCACCCGGCGAGGCTGCGAGGGGGAGTAGCGGTATCGTTGCCTCCTGTCCTCCCCAGATCTGATGTTCTGCAGTCCGCGCTCCTGTCTCGGTTTCGGCTCCCGGGGCCCGCGATCGCGCCCCGGGGAAGCGGTCGGGACCTCCTGCGGATACGTGGAGCAGATCGGATCCGCGGATGTCTGGGCTCCTCTTGCGCTATAAACGGGGGGCCGAGACCTCCGGAGGGACGAGGCCGCCACACGTAAGAGTGGCCCTGCGCCGGAGTGACCTTTGGTACGGGCTCACCCGCGTCCCCCCGACCGCTGAGCGTGATGCGAGGCGATGGTGGCTGCTTGCGCGCTTGGATGTGGCAACCTTGCCCCCCCGCAGTCCGCGCACTAAAGGTTCCTCTTGCATGGGGTCACCCTTTCCGGAGAAACGTAAGACTCGAGCAAGCCGGAACTCGGGGCTTCCGAAGTTTTCTGACGAGCGCGTCCTGGAGCTTGACGGTCCGGTTTTCGGTGGATGCTTGCAGCGGGAGTTCGCGCCAAATTTCCGATTGCGTCTCGTCATTTTCAGGGTGGCCCCGTCAGGACAACCCGAGTCCCCCGTACCCGAATCTTACGTCTCCCCGACCCTTGTGTGTAGGCGGCGAGGGGGGACACTATCTCAGCTTGGCGGGGGGATCGCGCTGCGCTCGCGCTCAGGCAGCGCAAACGTGGACGCGCAAGGCGCGCGGATTCGTGACGGGCCCCGTGATGACGTACGGACTGTCGGCGCGCCCCGTCTCCCAAGTCAGGCGTCGCTGGCTTCGTGTGAAGCCCGATCCGTAGATTGGGCGCCCACGGGTTCGCGGCGCAAATCGCCACTCGGCTGGCGGATCCCCCCAGAAAATGACAATGTTGCTGAAGACATCCCCGAACAAGCCAAATGCTGAAATCGTATGTTTGAAACGGCGTATGCTCCTCGTGAGGGTCTCGCTCGAAACTTCCTGGGATCTCTGGTCCAAGTCAGCGTGCGCTCGCTAAGGGGGTTCCACCCCATCGAACCTGTTGCAGAAGTTCTCCACCAATGTCTGAGGCCTTCGGCACCGGGGGTGGTTTCAGTCAGCCGCGGTGCAACTGATCTTATGTATGGCCATCCCGTGGCCCAAAAGTTCACGTCGAGCCTTCCCACAGCGGCAACGAACGTCCCGACATATTCTAAAATGCACGGCAGCCTGGATGGGAGAAGGGGAGGGAGGAGCGAGCGGACGACGTTAAGCACGCTGGCGAGGCCAGGGCCCCCGGGACGAGGCAGGCAGGCGGGCAGGCGGGAATGCATAAGGGGGAGAGACAGCGGGAGGGGAGCAAGGACGAAAGGGTCGAGGGAGGAGCAGGGAGGAGGAGGAGGAGGAGGAGGAGGAGGAGGAGGAGGAGGAGGAGGACGAGGACGAGGACGAGGACGAGGACGAGGGGAACGCGACCTCAGGCAGGCATCCTGAGCCCCTCGCCTCCAGGATCCGACCGCTCCCTGCACGAAAAAGATAGGACGGGAACACGCTTGGGGCCACTGAGGGGCACCCGACGCTCGGGGTTCCTGGCTTTCGCCTCCCTCCCCGTCGTCGGAGGACGCGTAGCTGGGGGGGCGAGAAATTGAGGGGGGGCAGAGAGGGCTGCAGAGAGGGGCCCTTTAGGGCCCAGAAGGGGGCCCGTCGGGATCCAAAAGGGGTCCCTCGGGACCCCAAAGGTGCACCTTTCCCTCCCTCCCCCCACCCACCCTCGCCCCTCCCCATCAAGCGACGCCCGCCCCAACATCGGCGGGTGGGCTGTGTCTGTGCGCGGCGTGGCAGCGCGGGCGACCGGTCGGGAGCTTCGGGGGAACACGAGCCGGGCACGGGGAGGACGAGGAGTGGGGAGGGGAAGTTGGGATGACGACGGGGGGGGGAGGAGGAGGCGGCGGCGGCGGCGGCGGAGGAGGAGGAGGAGGAGGAGGAGGAGGAGAGCAAAAAGAGAGAAAGTGGTACGGGAACGAAAAGAACGAGGATGACGAGGAGGGGCATAAGAAGGATAACGGAAGGGGACGGAGGAGGATGATGAGGGACGATTTGGACGGCGAAGAGTGGGAAGGATGAGGATGAGCAGGATGATGATGAGGAACAGGAGGGGGAGGAGGAGGAGGAGGAGGAGGAGGAGGAGGAGGATAAGGAGAACAATAAGGGATACGGATGATGATGGTGATGATGATGGCGACGATGATGATGATGATGATGATGATGATGATGATGCTGATGCTGATGCTGATGCTGATGCTGTTGATGATGATGATGCTGTTGTTGGTGATTATGATGATGATGGTATTGATGATGATGGTTATGTTCTGATGGCGATACGGATGATCTTGATGATGCTGATGATGATGATGATGGTGATGATGATGTCCACGATGATGCTGATGCTGATGCTGATGCGGGTGATGGTGACGGCTGATGATGAGGACGACGATGATGATCGTGTTGAGCATGGTGATGATTATGATGGTTGGGATTAACGATGATGATGTTGTTGATGATGATGATGATGATGGTGATGATGATGATGATGGTGATGATGATGATGATGATGATGAGGGTTGCGGTGACGATAATGATGTTGTTGCTGGCGATGATCGGGCTGAGGATGATGCTGATGATCTTGATGGTGCTGAGGCTGTTGATGATAATGATGACGAGTATGCTGCTGCTGATGCTGATGATTATTTTGGTGATCATGGTGGTGTTGATTATGACGGTGATCGGGGGTGAGGAAGATGATGGTAGTGGTGGTGATGCTGGTGATGATGATGGTGATGATGATGATGATGGTGATGCTGCTGCTGCTGATGATGATGATGCGGATGATGAGTCGGATGATGCTGATGCTGGTGATGATGGCGACGACTATGTTGATGATGATGTTGTGAATGCTGGCCATGATGATGCTGACCATGATGCAGATGATTATGATGCTGATGACGATGCTGTTGCTGGGGCTGCTGCTGATAATGATGATGCTGGTGAGAATGATTACACAGGGCTAGAATTGTTGGAGGACGCGGAGGAGGAAGCGGAGGAGGAGGAGGACCAAGACTGGGCATGAGGTCGGGGAGGAGGAGAAGCTTGGAGGGTGAGTATCTAAGGGGAGCTGTGGGTAGGAGGGGATGTTGAGGAAGAGTAGGGAGGAAGGGAACGTGGGGAGGAGTAGGAGTCGGAGTAAAAGGAGGAGGAGGACGAGGAGGAGGAGGAGGAGGACGAGGACGAGGAGGAGGAGGAGGAGGAGGAGGAGGAGGAGGGGCGGGGCTTGCGGGGCAAGAGGACTGGAAGACAGACTCGGACATGGACAGCGATGGCGACTCGGTCGGGGAGTCGGCCGGCTGCATGGCGGCGTGCTGCGTTGTGCCCGGCCTCGAGGGCGTCCTGCCCACCGAGGAAGCGGGGCGTCCCTTGGTCTGTCTCTCTGGCGAGGGGAGGCGGCGAGGAGAGGCGGAGGAAGACGAGAGGTGGGGGAGAAGGAAGACAAGGACGACGACGATGACGACGACGACGATGACGACGCCGACGACGACGACGACGCCGACGACGACGACGACGACGACGACGACGACGACGACGACGACGACGACGACGACGACGACGACGACGACTACGACCAGGGAACGGTCGAGATGATTGGGGGAGGTCGGAAGATGCGGATATGAGGGCGAGGGTAGGGGAGATCGGGGGCAGGAGGAGAAGGCAGGACGAACAAAAACGACGATGGAGTGGGAGAATTGGCGAGGATGATCAGGAGGAGTGAGGGGGGGAAATAGAGTTGCAGGGGAGAAGGCAGAGGGAGAGATGCAGAGGGAGGGACTGAGAGGGTGATCGGACGGAGGAGAGAGGGATGAACAAACCAGGTACAGGTACGCTCCATATATGTCATCCCATCCCATTCCGTGTCATTGCGACGATTTTCTCTTTACCCGCGGACGGTAATAGCAGACTTCGAACTTGAAACGAGACTCCATAGTGTCATGCGCAACTGTGTCAGGGGAGCGGGGTACATAGGACATAGGAGGCAGGAGGATGAGCAGGACGAACAGGAGGAGGAGGAGGAGGAGGAGGAGGAGGAGGAGGAGGAGGAGGAGGAGGAGGGGGAGGGGGAGGAGGAGGAGGAGGAGGAGGAGGAGGAGGAGGAGGAGGAGGAGGACCAAGGAGGAAACGGAGGACGAAGAGCAGCAGCGAGAATTGGAGCGGCAGGAGTGGGAGGAGCAGGAGGACCACGGGAAGAAGGCGAAGGAGGGAGGGAGGAGGGGGGCCACAACGAGGAGGAGCGATCCGGGCCCAGAGCAGAGAGGCCGCCGACGCGACGATCCGGGTCCAGAACAGAGAGAGGCCGCCGACTCGGCCAGAGCGCCGTGCTGAACGACGGGTGCAGCGCGCCGGTCTGAGTGAGGCCAACGCTGCAGGGGGGGGTAAAATGTGGGTGCCCGCGCTCGGAGGAGGCGAGGCCCAGCGCTCGGAAAAGGCTAGGGGGTGCAGCGCTCGGAGGAGGCCCGCATAGGGGAGTGCACGGGAGGTGCGGCACGCAGCTCTGGCCCGGCCTGCTCGTGAGACGCAGGTCATGCGCGAGTGGGGGGCGCGCGGCTCTCGCCGTTGTCGAGAGAGAGAGAGAGAGATAGAGAAAACAAAACAGAAAGAGAGAGAAAGAGAGAAAGAAAGAGAGAAAGGGAGAGATAGAGGGAGAGAGAGAGAGAGAGAGAAAGAGAGAGAGGGAGAGAGACAGAGAGAAAGGCATCTCAAGCTCGGCGCGCTCGCGCCACAGTGTCTGACAGCCGATGTCCCCCCTTGTTCCATCCCTGCCCTTCTCCTCTCCCTGCCTCTCCCTGCCTCTCCCTGCCCCTGGCATCGCTCGGACGTGTGCATTTTTCCTTCGGCGAGGGCCATCGGGGAGCATCCTTGATCATGTGGCGAAAGAGCCACGCACGAAACCGAAAAAAAACAGGGAATGTACGTCCGAGCGATGGCGAGTACCTCTCCCTGCCACCCCTTCCCATCCCTCCATTCCTAGACATTCCATCCCGCCCATCCTTCATGCCTTCTCCGTCCGCCGACGGGTCGCATGGCGAAATCGGAACTCCCGACGGGACCCCATCTGCGCGCTCAGTTCCAAAAGAGGAGCTATGCGAATTAGAGGAGGAGGAGGAGGAGGTGGCAGATGAATAATAGGTTCAGCAGGAGGAAGAGGGGAATGATGCGGAAGGATGCGCGGCGCAGTCGTCCTGGGCCCGTTCGGTGTCAGGGGGCGCGCGTGTGGCACGGACCGCGCCTGCGCTCGCAGAAGGAGAATGTTTAATTTTCCGTAGAAAATCACCCTGTAGGGGGACAGGCCCGACTTAACTTTATCATCCTCCACCTTTGTCGCCGCAGCGGGACCTGCGTCTGGAGGCGGGTCACGATAGCGTGCGCGGGGAATCGTTCAGGCCGTTTTTGCGTGGGTTCGCAGGGAGGGAGAAGAGGGGAATGCGGGAGAAGTCGGTCGGAGCAGCGCGGGACTTCGTCCCGGGGCCACATCGCGGTCTGGGGATCCCCGAGTGGCTCCGCGCACTGGGCATGTGCATTCCGGAGCCAGTGTCGACGCTCTAGCTACCATTCCGCCCTGTCTGGCGACCACCAAGACACCGCTGCCTTGGACAAGCGCTCCGGCACGAGGCCCCGCAGCACAAGTGCTTTGCCTTCGCAGCAGGCTATGTGGGGGCCCCCGCTGTCGCCCGCCGACGGTCATGCCGTGGGCCCCCGCCGAGAGGCGCCAGGCCCGCTTCGAGCGGAGGCCTCGTCCGCGGGCGAGGGAATCTGCAAGGCTTCGCTCATCCACGGGGGCACTCGGGCATCGAGCCTCGCGCGTCTTCTGCCCATGCTTCCAGCCCGTGTGTGCTGTGCCATGACGTGATGACGTCTGCGGAGGTTGGGGGGGCTGGGGCGAGAAGGGCGTTGCAGAGCTGGGAGGAGAGGGGAAAGCCAGAACCCGCGGGCCTGATGATCTGGAGCGCTCCTGTTTTGTCAGCCCTGCGGCAGCCTCGGGGCTGCACCAGCCGCGGGGCTGGCCTCGATGCTTCCCAGCCGACTTGTCGGTTAGCTGTGGGCGTTGGATCGGTAGCGGGGAAAGGGCAGAGGCCACGTCAGTTGCAAACATATGCTGCACTTACATGGGGCAACGATCGCATGGATGTTGTTTCGCTGGATCACGCGTGATGGCCGTTGTCAACATGTTGATGGCCGTGTGCTTTCGGGGAGCTGAGGTCGCTGCAATAACACGTGTGCCCTACATTTGCTTGCCACTAGTGGATTCCACTTCGGATGATGTGGGGGGTGCGATGAGGGAAGCCAGACAGGGAGGGAAGAAAAGAAGGTGAGATAAATGGACCAGGGAGGAAGCAGCACGGAGGACAGAGCGGGTGGGTGAGGGCGCCAGGAGGTCTGCGAAGGTTTTGAATCGTTTGGACGAGTGGGGTGGGCTTTGGGATGGGTCACGGAGATTGCAGGAGGAAAGGGAAGGCGTGAAAGTGGTTAGGTTTGAAGGGCCACCCGTCTGAATACACGCGGGATGGAAGTGAAGGCTGCACATTTGTAAATCTGTGCATGTAGATGTTGTGTGCGTGCGTTTGCAAATGTGAATGTCTGTGCAGATGTGGAGGTGTATACATATACACAGGCATGCCACAGGCATGTACATATATGAAAGAGCGTGTTCTACCGCTGCTGGCGGAAAACCGGAGGGGGTCACTAGGGTTCCCAATCCGTCCCCCCCCCCCCTCGAAAACCACGGGGGGGGTCACTACCGGTTCGAACCCCTCCCCCCCCACCCCCCCAGTCCATCATGAAAGGGGGGGGGGGTCACTACCGGTTCGAACCCCCCCCCTTATCGAAAACCGGAGGGAGTCACTACCGATTCGAGACCCCCGCCCCCCCCATCCTTCGCCGCAGGCAGACGATGCCCGCTTTTCGGGACAGTTGGACAATGGTGGGGATGCTGGGACAGTGGTGGGAACGGTGGTGGTGGGGACAGTGGTGCGGGGACAGTGGGACAGTGGTGCGGACTGTGGTGGGGACGGTGGTGGTGGGGACAGTGGTGAGGGAACAGCGGGACAGCGGTGGGGACAATGGGACAGTTGTGGGCACGGTAGTGGTGGGAACAGTGGTGCGGGCGGTGGTGAGAACAGTGGTGGGAGTAGTACAGTGGGGAATGTGGCGGGGACAGTGGGGACAGTGGGACGGTGATGGGGACGGTGGGGACGGTGGGACAGCACAGTGGGACAGCGGCGGGGACGATGGGACAGTGGTGGGCACAGTGGGGACAGTGGGACAGTGGTGGGGACCGTGGGGAAAGTGGGGAGAGCGGGACCGTGGTGGGACAATGGTGGGGACAGTGGGGGCAATGAGACACTGGTGGGGACAGCAGGGACAATGGTGGGAACAGTGGGGACAGTGGGACAGTGGTGGGGACGGTGGTGGTGGGGACATCGGTGTGGGAACAGTGGGGATGTGGTGGAAACAGTGGGACAGTGGAGGGTACAGTGGTGGTGGGGACAGTGGTGAGGGCGGTGGCGAGGACGGCGGTGGGATGATGGGACAGAGGTACAGTGGGGACATCAGTGGGGACAGTGGGGACAGCGGTGGAAACAGTGGGGCAGCTCAGTGGGACAGCGGCGGGGACAGTGGGACAGTGGGGACAGTGGGACAGTGGTTGGGGCCGTGGAGACAATGGGGAGAGTGGAACCGTGATGGGAACAGTGGTGGGGACAGTGGGGGCAGTGCGGCAGTGGCTGGGGCACTGGTGGGGACAGTGGGACGGGAACAGCGGGGACAGTAGTGGTGAGGACATTAGTGCTGGGGACAGCAGTGGGGGATGTGGTGCGGACGGTGGTAGGGACCCGGGAGTCGTTTTCTGGCGGTGAGCGGAGGGGTGGGGAGGGGTTCGAACCGGAAGTGGCCCCCACTTGTTTTCGAGGGGAAGGGGGGGGGGCTTCGAACCGGTAGTGACCTTCCCCCGTTGTCGAGGGGTGTGTGGGGGGGTTATGGTAGTGACCCCCCCGGTTTTCGATGGAGAGGGGATGGAGGGGGGTTCGAACCGGTAGTGACCCCCCCTCGGTTTTCTGGAGGAGGGGGCGGGGGTTCGAACCGGTAGTGACCTTTGGTTTTCTGAGGGGGGGGGGAAGGGTTCGAACCGGTAGTGGCCCCCCCTCGGTTTTCCGGAGGGGGGGGGGGGGGGAACGGGTAGTAGTGATCCCCCTCCGGTTTTCCGGAGGGGGGGGGGAGGGGTTAGGGGAGGGGGGGGGGATCCAGCAGGGGGGGTGGATTTTCGGAGGGGGGTGGGGGCCCCTGGGTTCTGGGGGAAAGGGGGGGGATTTTTTACAGTAAAGCGGCGGTTGATCACGCTCTCTCACACATATATTTGTCCAGCTGCATGCGACAACCCCCGCCACCGTGGTGCCTGTGCACCCGCGTAACTGAACTGACTTTGAATTCTTAACGCTTTCCGTATCCCCACCAGCCCCTGCCTCTGTCAGCGCTTGCAACGTTGTGCCCCCGAACCGCGAGAGTTGGATACGTTGTGTACGCACTGGCCACAGGCTGGAAGTGGCGTTACCTCGTGTTCGCTGACTGGGTCGCCTCCCCTCCCATGTGCAAGGGCGGGCTTTACCCGAGTTCTGCGACAGTGAGCCATGGTGAGTGAGGCCGCTCTCTGTGCCGCTTCTCCTTCTCTTTCTGACGCTGTGTGCCCGTCTGGCGTCCGCAGCGGCTCTCTTGCCCCCCTCTCTGCCTCGCTTCCGTGTGTCGTTCGGCGGGAGGTTGGCGCCGACAGGGCAACTTCTCCCCGCTGCTACAGTACACATGGCCTCGCCGTGCAGCCGTCGCCGCCGTTCGCTGCGGCGTGGCGTCCCCGCACGCTGGTGCGACCTCTCCACGGTGGCCGCAGTTGCCGTTGCACGTTGCGACGTGGCGTCCCCGCCCGCCGGGATGTCGGCGTCGGTCCACGGTGCTTAATTTGGGTCATTTTGTCCCCTGCATGTGCACGCGCCTCTTCGGCTAATTATCTTCGTTCTGCGCCCCGTTCGACGCACCGCTTCCTGACCTTAGCCTGGGAGCCGCCAACCAAAAAAGTATCCCCACCAGCCCATCCAGGAACGATGCCCGGGGGAGCCGAAATTATGGGGGAGCGCGGCATCATTGGGAGAGTTCGGGGAGCCCCCGTGGGTCAAATGCGTCTTGGCTGCATCCCGAAGTCTCTTGGCATGTATCTCGGGGTTTCCTGGAGGCCGCGTGGGGCGTCTTGGGGGGGGGGGGGGTCCTGGCGGCTCTCGAAAGCCTCTTGGGGCGCATTGGGGGCCTCTTGGAGGCCTTTTCGGACGTCTCGGGGGCTTCATGGCGGTCTTCAAAGCCTCTTGGGACCGCTTGGGGGCCTCTTGGCGGCCCTCTTTGTGGCCTGCTGGGGGCCTCTTTGGGGCCTCGTTGGGGTCCTCTTGGGGGCCTCTTGGGCTGCGTCGGAGCTACATTGTGCGCATCTTGGGACAGATTCGGCGGTTCCAAACCTAAACTGATTAGGATTTCAGTATCCTTTACACACCTGGGGCAAACCACTGTTGTTTGCCTTCCCGGGCTCACCTAGAAGGCCTCTTGGAACCCTCTTTGGCCGTCTTGACTGCCTCTGGGGTTGTCTTGAGGCAGGTTTGGAAACTTCCTGAGTTGTCTTGGGCCTCCCTGGCCGTCTTGGTTGCATCTTGGTTGTTTTGGGCGCCGTCTTGGAGGGCATCCTAGACCGAATAAAATTCCAGAGAGCAATGTCAGCGGGGCCGGGTTTAGAGATGTGCGCGCGATGCTGAACAACATATCCAGTCATGTACCCATGTACAGATCGAAGCCGCCTGCGGCGAACCACCGCCGCTGCCTGCGTTCTGCAACCGCTGACGTGACCAAACGCAGCCCGCTGCATCCTGCAGACGGACGGAAGGACGAGGAGGGGGAGAGGAGCAGGAGGAAGCGCGGGAGGGTGGAGCGGATGGGGGCGGGAGGAGAAGCGGCCCTGCTCCTCGGAGAGAGCCGCCTGGCCCCTTAGCGCTGGCCTCCTGTGCGTGTGTGGCGCGGGCCGCGGGGGAAGCCTGAGCTCGGGCGCGGCCAGGAGCTCGGCAGGGACCTGCTGAACAACGGCGACATCTACATGGCCACCCGCAAGGAGCTGGCGGCCCAATCGGCCCCTCCAGAGGGGCCTCCGGCGTCGTGCGCCCTCGCTCCAGGTGCCTCTTCTCGTCCAGGGCCCGCTCCTTCCTCGTCGTCGGCTCGTCGGCCTCCCCCCGTCCTTGCCCCCCCCGCGGCCCCGCCCCTCCTTTCCCACCTCCCTCCTGAAGGCCCTCCCGAGAAGTGACCGCGGCGGGAAGTTGTTGATGGCCGTGTGGTTGGTTTCCGGGGGCAGTCCAATTCGGGCCCGGGAAGTGGGAGGCATTGTACATACATAGTTCTGTATACACATATGCGTTCATACATACATGCATGCATGCATGCATACAAACATGTCCATACAGTAATACAAGCATAGGTATGCCTGTTTATGTACATATATATATATATGTGTGTAGGCATACTTCTGCGGCACACAGATTTACCGACACACGCACAGACATGTATACATACGCTGGTGTACGCATCGATCTACATATTCATGTTTGCATCCGTATATGTATGGTTACGCATGTAAATCTACATGCGACCGTGAGGAACTTCAGCGGACCTCCAGCGAGGATATGATGCGTGGATCTCCATGTTCATCTATATCTGATGCGCGGATCTCCGGCGAGGCCAATGATGGCCATACGCACATATCTACACATACATGCACAGGCACACGCCCATATATGTATGTATGTATGTATGTATGTATGTATGTATGTATGTATGTATGTATGTATGTATATATATGTACAGACTCAACCATACACATACACAGACCTACACATCTACACATGGCCATATCATGTATATACATATATATATATATATATGAATCGAAATGGTTGTCCCCACACGATCATGTCTTTTCGTCTCTTTTCTTATTAGTTCGCATCATTCGTATTCGTAGTCACCTTCATCTTCTTCAAAATCGTCTTCGTCATCGGTATTCCTTTGGCGCCGTCTTCAGCGTATTCCTCGCCAGCGGCTGCCCCTCGTGATCCTCTCGTTCGAAGAATGATGAGGAGGAGGGCAAGGGAGGATGATGATAAGGGGATGGTAAGGACGAGTGGAATGGGTGAACTCACATGGGATGGGGAAGCAATTGCGTGCAACTTGAACCACGGCCAGACAAGGGTGTTTAGGCTCAGTATCCCGCTAGAACACGACTGATTGACGCCATGGGCAACCCGACGGGGGTCTCCGCAGCCTACGACAGGAAGCTGGGAGCGAACAGGGGGCACCATGCCAAACAGAAACTTCAAGCTTTCCTCCAACAGCCACGGCCCAAACAGATGGTGGCGACCTTCCACCGCGCGGCATTTGACAAGGTCCGCGCGGCGATCCGCCGAGCGACGGAGCAGCACGACAAGACAGAAGACGCTCTGAAGACCATGATGGTACAAACACGCTACAACCCAACATCCAATTAGTGCCACTCAGAAGCGACACGACCCGGAAACACAGCATCGCACATGATTGTCGTTTTGTGTTTCCGAGTCGTGCCGCTTTTGCGTGGCAGTTGATCGCGTCCCTCTTTCGCGGCGCGCCCACAGGAGACGCTCCAGCGAACGCGCGCGGTCGGCCAAGAGCGCGCTCGATTAGGCGCCGTCGTGGAAGGGCCAGGCGAAAACTGCTCGGAACGAGGTCAAGCGCTGGAAGCTTGCCTTCTGCAGGATGTCGGCGGTAATCCCTGGCGCGTCTAATCGATTCCAACGCAACAGCGAGAACAATGCGCCCCGCGCCTGTCTCCCCCCGAGGAGAAGCAGCGGCGCGAGGACACGGGGGAGAAGAGGACCGCGGCGAAGAGCGCGCTCACGAGAGAGAGCGTGGAGCTGCGCCAGAACTTGGCGCGCTCCAGGGCCGCTGGCTTTTTCCCCCCACCAGCGCCAAAAAAGACCACGGGCGGCGGGCGCGCAGCAGCGACCCGTGGAGCGCGACTGGCGTCCCGCGCAGCGCGGCGCCACCACAGGCCACCCGCCCGCGGGGTCTGCGACGGCGGCGGCGGCGCGGGGCGCCGAGGGGCACCGCGCGCTCAGGGACAAGCAGCTGCGCTTCACGAAGGTGCTGTTGGGCAAAAGGGGGCGCGCCCGTGCCTCCTTCGGCGAAAGGGGCGCGCTCTAACGGCGCCGACGGCGGCAGCGGCGCGGCGGCCGGCGAGTCCTGCCCCGACTTGCCCACGCGCGTCGACCGGGCGAGGTCCGCCGGGGCCATCCCGAAGGGCGAGGCGAGATCGACCTCTCCGGCCTTGCCCGGTGAGCCTCCTGGCGCAGCCGCCGCGCCGAGCACCCGGGACCTCGCCGCTGTGTTCGACGACGCCGCTGACGCCGAGCAGCTCGGCGTCGGCGGCAACGTCAACGTGGGCGATGTTTCGACGTGGGCGGGCGCCCGCTTCGGCGGGTGGCGGCCATCGGCCAATGCTGTCCCTGGTGGTAGAACGTTGAAATGGATTCTACACTGCCTGCCCCGACTGGGCACACGACAGGGAACATGGAAGCAACCGCGAACGCCGTCTCCCAGAAAACGTTGCCGTTGTCATCCTCATTCTCTTCATGCCCCTGTCATTTCTTTCCTCGCCGCGTGCTGCCGGGGTCTGCCAATCGACTGATCAAGATCCGCTGTCCAGGGCTAGAGGCACACGGGGCGCGCGAGTTGGTTGCCCGAACGAAGGGAGAATGAGGAGGATGGGGAAGGAGGAGGAAGGGGGGGAGGAGGAGGAGGAGCAGGAGGAGGAGGAAGGGGGCGACGAGGAGGAGGAAGAGAAGGAGAGGAGGAGGAGGCGGAGGAGGCGGATGACGAGGGGGGGCAGGACCGGTAGGAGGGGGAGAAGGAGCAGGAGGATGAGGAAGAGGAGGAGCAGGAGGAGGAGGAGGAGGAGCAGCAGTGGAAACCCAAGAGTCTTCAACGATGTTGGAATAAACCCTCCCTCCAAGCTCCCTCCTCAGAGGCCTCTTTGCAGCGGTCCATTTCCATTGTTGGAACTGCCTCGCTGGGAAACAACCAACAACCGTTTGAAGACCCTGGAGCATGCGAACCCATTGTTTTCGGCATTCCAACGCCACGGATCAAGCTGATTGTTGCGTCTGGACAAACTTGCCAAAACGCCCTCCCTGAGACTTCAACGCCACGAATCCACGTAACTATTGCGTCCTCGTAGTCAAGAGCGAAATTACTATTCGTGCGTGTTCCTAGCGCGACCCGCGAAGAAACTCCTCGGGCCAGGGTTCCTTGGGTTTCTCCGCCTCGAGCCCCTGGCCAAGAATCCCAGAGCCTGGGGAAGAACATTTGTGGATTTTCAGGTTTGGGTTTCTTGCGACGGTTTCTTGCGGCCGTGCGCCCACTGCAAGGCTTCCGTGTCGCAGTTCGCATGTTGGCGCCATTCCCGTTTCGGCACACCCCATCCTACACGTCGTGGCCCCATAGGGAGCTTCACCGAGTGCTTCCGTGGCGCAGTTCGCATGTGGGCGTCACGCCCATGTCGGCACACTCCTCACACGTTCCGTGGCCCCATACGGAGCTCCACCGAATGCCTCCGTGGCGCAGTTCGCATGTGGGCGTCGCTCCCGTTTCGGCACACCCTTCACACGCTTCGTGGTCCCATAGGGGGCTCCACCGATGGCGTCTGTGGAACAGTTCGCATGCGGGCGCCACGCCCGTTTCGGAACACCCCTCACACGCGTCGTGGCCCCACAGGGAGCTCCTCTTGACGCTTCCGTGGCGCAGTTCGCAAGTGGGCGTCACGCCTGTTTCGGCAGAGTTTTCACACGCTGCGTGGCCCCATAGGGGGCTCCACCGAGTGCGTCTGTGGCGCAGTTCGCATGTGGGCGTCGCTCCCGTTTCGGCGCACTCCTCACACGTTTCGTGGTCCCATAGGGGGCTCAACCGAGCGCCTCCGTGGCGCAGTTCGCATGCGGTTCCCCATTCATTTCGGCACACTCCCCACACGTTTCGTAGCACACCCCTTAAACGCTTCGTGACCCCATGGGGGGCTCCAGCGACAGCGATGGCCACAGCGCGGTACTCACAACTGCATACGGTCAGGTCTTTCGTCTGGGTATGTTTTTCAAGGCCGACCCCATTCGTCAGTCCGAGCCCAGACGCCAAGAGCCCCGGGGATGCCCCCCGAGGCGCGCCCAAGAAGTCCCAAGAGACCACCAGAGGACCCCCACCAAAAACCGAAGAGGCTCACCCCCAGAAGCCCCCAAGAGCCATCCAATACGCCCCCCAAAGGCATCCACATAGACTCCCAGCATGGTTTTCCGAGGCTGTTAGGGGTTTTCTTGCGTCCACCCTTAGGCTGCCGTGGGTCCGCCGCGTGGCTGCCTTGCGCGCCTTCCTGTGGCGTTCCTTGGCGCTTTCCAGAAAACCGCAGCGCGAGTCGCCCTGTACGCAGACCTATGGCGCGAAGTCGTGCTGGGCATCGCCTCCATTAGAAACATGGGCCGTGCCATCTGTCCGGGACAGTATATCGCGCAACATCTTGACGCTTCCCAGCAAGGCACAGTGCGACCCAAGGGACCCCCACGGCCACGGCCGATACGGCCTCGACTGAACTTCGCAGCCCTTGGGTGGTGTGAGCTGCTCCGTGTCGTTGGCTCCGGGGCCTCCCGAGCATTTCCGAGACAGTCCGAGGGGCGTCCGGACGCCCAGAAGATCCTCAGGACCGCGAAAGACGGCCCACAGGCCACGAGCCTCCCGAAGCCTCCGAAAAAGGTTACCTCCAGGCACTTGCGCGGTGCGTGTGCTCAGAGTTGCAGGAACTCCTGGGGCCTGCTTAGTCAACGACTCCTCGAGCGCCCGTCGCAGAGTACGCTCCCAGACTGTTGTCCTTGCGGGACAATGCCTATCTTCGTCCAGTCCGGTAGATTGACTTTGACTGCGCTAGAACTTCAGCGCGCACGACGCGATCGTGGTTTTAGTCCTTATTCCGTATGTATGTATGTAGGCATGCATGTATGTACGTGTGCATGTGTATGTATGTATGTATGCATGTATGCATGTATGCATGTATGCATGTATGCATGTATGCATGTATGCATGTATGCATGTATGCATGTAGGTCGGTAGGTCGGTAGGTCGGTAGGTCGGTAGGTCGGTAGGTAGGTCGGTGTGTACATAAATATGTAATACATATATATATATATATATATATACACACGTATACGTGTTTGCGGTTCGCAGTGGCACGAACCCCTTTTCCCCGGTTTTCCGCGGGGCCGGTCTTTTCGCATTGGTTGCCGCCGACCACCTGGAACCCCCCGCGGTCCCTTTTCCCCGCGGTCTTCGTGCCCGGCGCACCGGCACCTGGTGCCGCCGACGACCCGTATAACCCGCCTCCCATGTGGGACTACATCCCTCGTCGAAATTGAACGCAAGTTTTAGCTGCGACCTGGCGGCGCCCCCCGACCCCCAATTTCAATGTTCACGCCGACGCCGGCGACTTCGAGATTTTCCACGGATCCCGCCGGCCGCGATGCGCCTGTCGATGAACATTGAAATCTGGGGGCGACGGGGGTGGAAAAAACTTGCGCTCAATTTCGACGAGGGTTGTAGGGGAGTGGGGGGCTGGGTCTCACTGTGGGCGTTGAGCGTGTGTCTCCTCAGTTGTGAGTCGTACGGTTATGATGATGCTTGCGGGGTGCGTGTTGACAGAGCATCCAAACAGGACTTGTGTTTGAGTGCTCCATTCCCAAGCCACTCCAGGCATTGAGTTCGTTGATTTGTTTGGCTGCGGTCTGTGACGCTATTTTGTTTCAGGCGTGTTTGTTGATGTTGCACTTCGGCACCGCCTGCACCCCAGGGCCCCGCCCTCTCCGGCCGCCTGAGGCCCCGCCTTCTTGTGCCCTGTCTCCCTAATTACCCTTGCGCGTAGCCCGCCTAGCTTTTAGCGGAAGAGATTCGCTCTCGCCCCGCAGATAAAAAAAAGTGTTTGTTGATGTTGCTGCTTCGGTTGGTTTCTGGCTCCGTCCGTCTAGCTGAGGGCGGGGGGGGGGCAGGTGGAGGCGACGCTGGTGAGGGAGAGGCGCGGACAATCAACGGGAGCATGATGATCAAAAGCAAATGTAACACCATGAAGACCATAGCACCCAGGAAGTCTCAATGGCGAAATCGAGGATCCGACAGACACGCACAAAAAAAACATTCGGTGTTTCGATCGTTCCCGTTCGAAGACCAGTCAATGTTCCGATTTCGTCGATGTGTTTTTCTTGAGGGTCATACCTTGTTTTGCTCCTTTGTGTGATCATGCTTTTGGGATGCGTGAGAAAGACACAGAGAGAGAGAGATTGGGAGCGTGAGAGAGAGAGAGAGAGACAGACAGACAGACAGACAGACAGACAGACAGAAAGACAGACAGACAGACAGACAGACAGACAGACAGACAGACAGACAGACAGACAGACAGAGGGACAGAGATATATAGTGAAGGCGAGAAGGCGAGGGGGGGAGGAAGAGGAGGAGGCCTCTTTTGGGTCTCTATGGGGCCTCTTTGGACCCTCTTCTGAGCCTTTGGGGGCTTCTTGGGGGCCTCTTACAAGCCCAGTGGGCGTCTTGGGGGCCTGTTGGGCAGTCTTCCGGCTCTCTTGGCCAGAATGGCGCCTTCGGAGGCCGTCTTGGGGGCCTCTTTGGGCCGGCTTGGGGCCCCCTTGGAGATCTGTTCGGACGTATTGGTGTCGTATTGGGGCCGGCTTGAGCGATCAGAAGGCAGAAACGGCGAGACCGCGAAAATTGGTTCAAAGTCATAAGCGACATGAATAATGTTGGCCTCTATCTGGGGTGGGGGCATCTTGAGCCGTCTTGTTGCCATTTGGGGCCATCTCGGAGTCATGTTGGACCGTCTCGGGGGAGTCTTGGGCCCGTCTTGGACCCCCGTGGAGCCATCTTGTCCGTCATGTAGGCGGCTTGGGACCGTGGTGGAGGCTATCTGAAACCTGATTTGTCACGCGGGAGCCCGTCTTGGAGACACACCTTTGGCGGAAAAGGCGATGGAGTCGATTTTGTGGAGTGATCGGCGTGGGTTAATTGCCGCTGGGAAAGAACAGTTATGAACCTTGGCACGCCAATGCCCCTCCGCGGGTTACATATGCTATATAGCACCCCGCAAGTGCGGATCAGAGTGAGGGGGCGGGCGCGGGCGACGCGGGCGTCGAGCCAGCGGACCTCGTGGCCCTCACCTTCCCTGTCGATGGCGCCCTCCTCCTCCTGCTCCTCCTCCTCCTCCTCCTATCCTCGTCGGCGTCCTCGTCCTTATCATCGTCGTCGTCGTCGTCGTCCGCCTCCTCCTCCACCTCCTCCTCCTCTTCCTCCTTTTCCTCCTCCTTCTCCTCCTGGGTCGCGGGTGGGTCGCAGGTTCTCCACCTGGAACGACTGCAAAAGAAACCCGCCGCAGGCGCCGAAAATTTTGGCTGGGTCGCGGGGTAAGTCGCGGGTGGGTCGCGGGTGGGTCGCGGTGGGTCGCGGGTGGGTCGCGGGTGGGTCGCGGGTGGGTCGCGGGGTGGGTCGCGGGTGGGTCTCGGGGTGGGTCGCCGGTGGGTCGCGGGTGGGTCGCCGATGCAAAAGAAACCCGCCGCAGGCGCTGAAGTTTTAGCTTGTTCAGTGGACGTAGTTTGGGTCGCGGGTGGGTCGCAGGCTCTCCACCTGCAGGCGCCGAAAATTTTGGCTGGGTCGCGGGGTGGGTCGCGGGGGGGTCGCGGGTGGGTCGCGGTGGGTCGCGGGTGGGTCGCGGGTGGGTCGCCGATGCAAAAGAAACCCGCCGCAGGCGCCGAAGTTTTGGCTTGTTCAGTGAACGTAGTTTGGGTCGCGGGTGGGTCGCGGGCTCTCCACCTCCACGTGAAAGGAATTCAAAAACAGCCCGCCGCAGGCGCCGAACATTTTGTTTTGTACACTGACAGCGGTTTGAGTCGCGGGTGGGTCGCAGGTTCTCCACCTGGAACGAATGCAAAAGAAACCCGCCGCAGGCGCCAAACATTTTAGGTGGGTCGCGGGGTGGGTCGCCCGGGGGTCGCGGATGGGTCGCGGTGGGTCGCGGGTGGGTCGCGGGTGGGTTGCGGATGGGTCGCGGGGTGGGTCGCCCGTGGGTCGCGGGTGGGTCGCCTGGAAGGTCTCGGGGTGGGACGCGGGCGGGTCGCCGGGTGGGTTGCGGGGTGGGTCGCGGGGTGGGTCGCGGGTGGGTCGCGGGGTGGGTCGCGGGTGGGTCGCGGGGTGGGTCGCGGGTGGCTCGCGGGTGGGTGGCGCGGTGGGTCGCGGGTGGGTCGCGGGGCGGGTTGCGGGTGGGACGACGACAACAACAAACAACAGACAACAAACAAAAAACAACAAAAACAACAACAACAATAACTCCACCTCAGCCACGCACCCAGGGACAGTGAATGACCGATCGGTTCAGCCCCCTCACTCTGATGTGTTATTCAGTTCGTGTTTGGCTTCGGGGGGGGGTCGCGCGAGCAGCCCAACAAGCGTCTTGAGCTCCCAGGCCTGGGCCACTTCAAGACGCCCCTCCATGCGTAATCGTTGCTTGCCTCGTTGCTTCGCCGCGTCGCTGCTTACTGTTCGTCGGAGTCCACTCGCTGCAAAGGAGACCAGCGCCGAGCCGGGGAGCTTGCAGGAAAAGGCCCTCAAGGTGGTATCTCACAGAATGTGGCCGTTCGTCACTTCAGCGGTCATCCTGTTGCAGACATGGGTGCTCGGTATCCTAGTGAACCGAGAGATCCATATTCTTCTCGGTGACAAACCCAACGACCCGGCCATCAAGGTAAACGTTCCGATGGTCATCATCATATCACATGTGCTCCTATTCATGTGGGTGATAGAGATGGTGATCAGGGTCGTCGCAGGGGGATTCGAGTTTTTCGTATCCTCGGGTGGTGTGGGCAACATTTTGGAGGTATCCGCCCGCGCTGCCGCGCATACTCGCCACCGCTCATGTGTGCGAATGGGCCTGCAAAGAGCAAGCGGGCTCCGTTTCATGTCACCGCTGTCCCATTCGGAATACATTGATCGGATCATCAGTCTGATGCATGTTGGCTTTGGCCTGGCCATCGCAAGGTGCCTCACTGTGGCCATGGTGACGGCCCACGGGAGAGCTCACGTAAGACGTCGCCCTGACCCGCATAAGACGCCTTGGAGCGTGGCGCAACAGTTTCGCAGCCCGCAATCTCCAAGCGACGGCGAGGTCCCGCCCTGATCTGCACACATACGCCACTCCGCTGGACCCCGCCCACAGCAGCCCTCGAACGTCGCGACTGTTTCGCAGTTCGCAACCCCTCCGCGACGGCGAGGTCCCCCTGTGCTCGGCTTCAGACGTCGCTCCGATGAAATTCCCCGAGCGGCCTTCGACAGTGGTGACAGCTGCAGCGCCCTCCAGCGGGGGCGAGGCTAGGTCCCGCCAGCAGCACCCGGAGGTGGCGCCGGTTTCGCAGTCCGCAGCCCCACAGCGAAGGCGAGGCCCAGTCTTGATTTGCGCAACACCCCTCCTCTTCCTCCTCCTCCTCCTCCTACTACTACTACTTCTACTACCACCAGTCCTACTAATTCTACTACCACGAGTTCTACTACTACTGCTACTATTACTACTACTAGTACTACTACTACGACGACGACGACGACGACGACGACGACGACGACGACGACGACGACGACGACGACGACGACGACGACGACGACGACGACGACGACTACTACTACTACTACTACTACTACGACTACTACTACTACTACTACTACTACTACTACTACTACTACTACTACTACTACTACTTACTACTACTACTACTACTACTACTACTACTACTACTACTACTACTACTACTACTACTACTACTACTACTACTACTACTACTACTACTACCACTACTAACCCCATGCCCACGATAATAATGTATTCCCCCCTTAAGTCGTTAGAGTTTTTTACCGTCGACCAATAAGAGTTTGGTCGGGGGCGCGGGGGCGCGGAGGCCGAACTGCATTATCACGGGAAAAGTTCGCCATCGAGGTTACTTCCTTTTTATATTGAGATAACAACATCAAGCGAAGCGAACACGTTGTTTCAGGATGTCTCAAGCGACACCAATGTCCTTCTGTCTCTTTGTAGTTCTTTCTGTCTCTCCGTCTTTATTTCTCTGTCTCTCTCTCTCTGTCTCTCTATCTCTTTCTCCTCCTCCCTCTGGCGCCCTGAACTTGTTTATCGCTGGGGACGATGATCCAGGGAAAGCGAGGCACGTGAGCTACCCTACACGAGCAGATGAACATTTTAATTTTCATCAAGCGTTTACAAACTAAATATACTAAGTTTTAAACTTTGGATTTTTGCGATCTCCTTCTCCTCTCCTCCTCTTGCTCTTTCTCCTCCTCCTCCCTCAAGGATGCCTCAAGCGAAACCGATGTCCTCCTGTCTCTTTGTAGTTATTTCTGTCTCTCTTTCTTTCTTTCTCTGTCTCTCTGTCTCTCTGTCTCTCTATCTCTTTCTCCTCCTCCTTCCCCTGGCGCCCTGAACTTGTTTATCGCTGGGGTTGATTATCCTGGGGAAACGAGGCACGTGAGCTACCCTACACGAGCAGATGAACATTTTAATTTTCACCAAGCGTTTACACATTAAATATAATAAGTTGTAAACTTTGGGTTTTTGCTATCCCCTTCTCCTCTCCTCCTCTTGCTCTTTCTCCTCCTCCTCCTCCCTCAAGGATGTTTCAAGCGAAGTAGGCAATACTTTGAAGATGTTTCAAGCGAAACAGACAAATATTTCGAGGATGTCTCAAGCGAAGCAAGCAAGTCGTTGAGGATGTCTCAGCCGAGACAATCCTCAATATATGTTTGGCTCTTTCTTCTTGATATCTCTTTATGCTGGCTCTGGCGGGCAACTTTTATTATCTCCCTGAAAACCCCGAACTTTACTATCCCTGGGGGTTTATTCTCCGAGGTTTAAGGTTACTACTACTACTACTACTACTACTACTACTACTACTACTACTACTACTGCTACTACTACTACTACTACTACTACTACTACTACTACTACTTCTACTACTACTCCGCCCCACGCAGCCTTCGAAAGGGGCCACGGGCTCGCAGTTCCCAGCCCTCCAGCGGGGGCGAGGTCCCGCCCTGATCCGCGTAAGGCGTCCTTCCGCTGGACACCCCTGCAGCACTCGAAAGTGGCGCCAGTTTCGCAGTTCGCAGCCCCCCAGGGACGGCGAGGTCCCACTCTGATCTGAGCACGACGTAACTCTGATGACCCCCCCTGCAGCGCTGGAAAGTGGCGGCATTTTCTAGCAGTTCCCAGCCCCCAAGCGACGGCGAGGTCCCGCTGTGACCTGCGTAAGGCGTCACTCCGCTGGACCCCCCAGCAGCCATCGAATGTGGTGACAGTGTCACAGTCCGCAGCCCCCCAGGGATGGCAAGGTAACGCAGGACGGCGAGGTAGAAGGTAGACTGGCAGGAAGATGCAGGCCAGGTAGAAGGCTGGAGAGGACATGAGGAGGGAAAAGAGGAGGAGGGAGGCGGGACGAGGAGATGCGACCACACAGTTTTATTCAAAACGAGACCCAACGCAGGAGGGTTGCGAAAACAGACTGGCACACCCTTCCCGGGACTGCACTTGGCGCCCCCCCCCGGACATTGTAAATTGCACATTTGTTTGCCCAATGCTTCCTTTTTCCACATGACTCCAGACCATCCCAGCTAGGCCGCTTATCGCCCCCCTTACCCTTGCCAAATGCTACATACCATACGCGCGCATCGGCATCACGAGTTCCATAGCGAATCACTTTGAGACGTACCCAACCCATCTGCATCGAGTGACAAGAGGAGTTTGCCCAACTTTGCATGGACAGCGACATTGCAAGTGCCGTCATTTGTTGTGCAAGCTACATTTTGTGCGCGCGCGTTGGACGATTCACTGGACAGCAACAGAAGGACGAGGACTGGGGCCCCAGGCTCGAAGAGGAATTCTTTACGCTTCGCGTATCCCCACCAGCCCATCTCACAACAGCAACTCTTGCGAAGCATGCCGACATTCGTGTTTTTCAGGCGTGTGTCCGCTTGGCCCCGCATATCTCCCCTGTTCCTCCTTCCTCCGGCCTCCTAGTACATCCTCCTTGTGGGGGGAGCGGGAGAAGGACGAGGCGGAGGAGGAGGGAGAGAAAGCGCTCCTCGTGGTTTGAGTCGTTTGGGGTTTCTCGTCCTGGTGTGAGTCGTTCGGGCCCTTCTTCCTGGTGTGAGTCGTTCGGGCTCTTCGTGGTGTGAGTCGTTCGGGCTCTTCGTCCTGGTGTGAGTCGTTCGGGCTTCTCGTGGTGTGAGTTGTTCGGGCCCCTCGTCCTGGTGTGAGTCGTTCGGGCCCCTCCTCCTGGTGTGACTCGTTCGGGCTCCTCGTGGTGTGAGTCGTTCGGGGCCCTCGTCGTGGTGTGAGTCGTTCGGGCTCCTCGTGGTGTGAGTCGTTCGGGCGCCTCGTCCTGGTGTGAGTCGTTCGGGCCCCTCCTTCTGGTGTGAGTCGTTCGGGCTCTTCGTGGTGTGAGTCGTTCGGGCCCCTCGTCCTGGTGTGAGTCGTTCGGGCTCCTCGTGGCGTGAGGCGTTCGGGCACCTCGTCCCCTTTTGGGGCGTCTTGGGGGCCTCTTGGCGGCCCCAGGGGCTTCTAGGAGCGTCTTGGGTGCCTTGGGGGAGCCTCTTCGGGCCTCTTGGGAGCCTCTTGGAGGCCGTTTGGGGCGTCTTGGGGGCCTCTTGGCGGCCCCAGGGGCTTCCAGGAGCGTCTTGGGTGCCTCGGGGGAGCCTCTTGGGGCCTCTTGGGGGCCTCTTGGGGGCATCTTGGGGGCCTCTTGGAGGCCTCTTGGGGGCCTCCTGGGGGCCTCTTGGGGCCATCTTGGGGCCTCTTGGTGCCTCCTGGGCGCTTCTTGGGGCCATCTTGGAGGGAATCGATCAAAGAAGAGGGGAGCTTTAATTAGCGCTGCCCCCTCAGAAGGGCAACATGGGGCCAAAACCTTCGTAAAATCAATGATTTTGGCTCGAAAGAAGAGGGGAGCTTTGATTAGCGCTGCCCCCTTCAAAAGGCCAAAATGGGGCCAAAACCGTAGTAAAATCAATGATTTTGGTTTCAAAGAAGGGGAGAACATTTTTTCTCCCTCCCCCCGTCGGGGCCAGAATCCTCGTGAGGGGTGTCGTTTTTTAGCCCTCCCAGGAGTCGAAAACGACCCCTCTGACCACCCGCGAGGCGCCCTCTCCAGGCCCAGGGGGAGGGGGTAGGGGGAGGGGTAAACCCCTCCCCGAAGGGGAAGAAGGGGGGTTGAGAACAGAGCGGGCTCTCTAAACCACTCACGCCCAAAGGGCTGGTGGGATTTGGGGTGGCAGCGCGGGACAGGAGAAGGAGGCGAGGGGAGCCGAATAGTCAGCGCGGCAGCAGCAGGGAGACGGCGGAAGGAGGAAGAGGACGACGATGAAGGAAGCGAAACGAGAGATGAGGGTGGCTCGCGGCACGCTGAGCAAGCAGCGTTGCGCGCCTCATGTCTGGCTGGTGCTCCACTGGATAAGCTGTTCATGGCTGGTGCATGGAGCGAGCGGGGCCTTGCTCTCCCGAGAACTTCCCCGCTTCCCTCCATCACCTTTCAGCGCGGGAGCTAAACGCTCGCAGGCGCTCCGCCAGTCTGCGGGCGGCCGGCGGCAAGGGAAATCAAGGCCAGGGGCGCGTATCATCAGCAGGTATCCACCGTCAGCGCCCTGGAGAGCATCGCGTACAGATGTAGTCAGAGGGCGTCCAGGTCCTCCGCGTCCTCGCACCCAACGTCGACAATGACTCCGCGGTGCATGGTCTGGCCCTGGCAGGCCGTGGACGTCGGGATTCCGGCGCAGGAGATGACTTGGCCAGCGCGCGTGACCTTATGCTTGCGGAAATTTCACGGAGCCCGCTGCGTCCGCGGCGTCGATGTTGCGATCGAGCTCCGCGGGCTTCTTGCTGCAGTGGCCGGCACTGTTGTTCCCCATGCGCACGTGCACGCCGTGCGGCAGGAGCCGCAGGCACGCCGGTTGTCACTCGGCCTTCGATGCCTCCACCTCGTTCTCATCGTTTGGGTTGGCGGTCATGTGCGCGACCTCGCCTGTGGCGCCCTTGACAAGCCCCTTGTCGATACCCACGTGTTCCAGCAGGCGCGCGCGCGTGCCGACGCGCAGGGGTAGCATCCCGTGAGTACCGCCAAGATCGCCCAGGCTGGCGCGGTTGACCAGCTTCGCGGCCAGGTCAACGGGCAGCGGGGGCGACGGCGGGTCGGCTGCTTGGCGGTTTGCGAAAAAATCTATGTTGGTGGGCTGCCCAGGAGCCCGCGAGAGTGGCGACGGATTCGTAGATCGCCGCCCCCCAATTGCCCGCGACAGTGGCGACGATTTCGCTGATCTCGGCCCCCCATGGACGGCGAGGTTTCGCGGTGGTCAGCGTGAGGTGTCACCGCGCTGGGCCTCCCAGGGGCCCGCGAAAGTGGCGACAGTTCCGCAAATCGTTGCCCCCCGCGTGGCCGCAAACGTGGCGACGGTTTAGCTCATCGCGGCCCCTTGGGACGGCGAGGTCTCATGGTGGTCTGCACTAAACGTCATTCTGCTGGGCCCCCGTGGAAACCACGACATTCTTGGCAGATTCGCAAAGCGCTGCCCACCAGGGACGGCGCGGTGTCGCGGTGGTCTGCGTAAGACGCCACACTGCTGGGCCTCCCAGTTGCCCACGAACGTGGCGGCAGTTTCGCAAATCGTTGCCCCTCAGGGACGGCGAGGTCTTATGGTGGTCTGCGTGGAATTCCGATCCGGTGGGCCTCCCACGCGCCCACGACAGTGGTGACAATTTTACAAACCGCAGCCCCCCAGGGGCAGCGACGTGTCATGATGATTTGTGTAAGGTGTCACTTCGACGAGCCTCCCAGGATACCAAAAGTGGGGATATTTTCACAGATCGAACCCCCTGAAGGGACGGCGAAGTCTCATGGTGGTCTGCGTAAGGCGTTTCTGCATTGGGTCTCTGAGGAGCCCACGAGAGTTGCGACAGTTTCGCAGATCGCCGCCCCCTAGGGACGGCGAGGTTTCAGACGCCAATTCGCTGGGTTCCCCCGGTGCCCGCGACACTGGCGACAGTTTTGCATATCGCAAACCCCAGGGACGGCGAGGTCTCATGGCTAGAAGCGTAAAAGGCTACTCCGCGAAGCTTCCTGGTTGCCCACGAACGTGGCGACAGTTTGAACGGTCGCAGCCCCCCCCCCCACGTGGGAACGGTACGCGCAAGGAGGGCCAAGAGCCAAGGGGCAAGAGGAGAAGGGGAGGAGGAGGAGGAGGAGGAGGAGGAGGAGGAGGAGGAAGAGGAAGAGGACGTGGACGAGGACGAGGACGAGGACGAGGACGAAGTGGAGGAGGAGGAGGAGGAGGAGGAGGAGGAGGAGGAGAGGTGTGGAACCTACACCGCAGTATCCAAATGGAGAACCAACACAGGAGGGTTGGCAATTATCTTGTGACGTACCCAGTGCGTCAAGTGACACGAGGAGTTGGCCCAAGCTTGCCAGGACAATGACAGCGCAGGTGCAGTTCTATGTGATGCAAACTACATGGGATGCGCTCGCGTGGCACGACTCAGAAGACAACAACAAAAAGGACGAGAAACGATGGCCCAGGCTTTAGGAGGACATGGGGGCGGGAGCGAAGGGCAGGAAAAAAACGCGGGGGGGGGGGGGGCGAGGCAGCAGCAGCGGAAAGGTGGCAGGGGGCAGGGGGCGACGACGAAAGTAACGAGAGGAGGCCGAAGAGTGTTGTTTGTGTCGGTAGCACTCCAATGATGCAGCGCAGCCTGCGCCATGCCGCCGCGGCGCCCGACAAAATGATGCAACTTGCTCACAGAAAATGCCAGAAGCGAAGGGCCGAGCTCGCCTGCCATCTTCTCTGCTACTTTCCTGCAGCTTCAGTGCGGGACCTACACGTTCGACGGCGCGCCGCCAGGTCTGCGGGCGGCCCGCGGGCCAGGAACTCCAGGCCAGGGTCGCGTATCATCAGGAGGTTGTCCACGGCCGTTGCCCTGGTCAGCATCACGTAGAGACGCAGCCAGAAGTCATCAATTTTCTTCTCAGGTTTGCACCTTGCGTTGACAATGACACCGCGATGCATGGCGAGGCCCCGTCAGGCCGTGGACGTTAGGACTCCGGCGTGGGAAATGGCCCGGCTGGTGCGCGTGACCTGCGTCTTCCGGAAGCTTACCGGGCTCGAGCCTTGCGGTTTGATGAAAACGACGCGCTCCGCGCACGCGGCGTCAATGTTGTCACCGAGCTCCGCGAGTTTCTTGCCGTAGGGGCCGGCCGCCCTCTAAAGTGGCAACAGTTTCGTGGATCGCAGCACGCCCAGGATGGCGACGTGTCATCCAGATCTTGGCATGACGTCACTCTGCTGGACCCCCCAGCAGTCTTCGAAAGTGGCGAGAGTTTCGCAGATCGAAGCCCCACAAGCGATGGCGAGGTCTCATCTGCACCAAGGTAAAGCGCCATTCCGCGCGAAACCCCCAGCAGCCTCGAAAGTGGCCGCGACAGTTTCGTGGATCGCAGCACGCCCGGGATGGGGAGGTCTCATCAGGATCTGGGTAAGACGTCGTTCCAGTGGCCCCCCCAGCAGCCCCCGAAAGTGGCGACAGTCTCGCAGCTCGCAACCCCACAGGGATGGCGAGGTCGCATTTGAATCTCGGCAAGACCTCACTCCGTTGGGCCCCTTCAGCAGCCTTCGCAAGTGGCGCCAGGTTCGGAGATAGCGGCCCCACAGGGATGGCGAGGTCCCATGTGAGTTTGGGTAGGACTTCGTTCCGCTGGACCCCCAGCAGCCTTCGAAAGCGGCGGCAGTTTCGCAGATCGCAGGCCCACAGGGAATGCAATGTTTCATTTGGATATGTGTAAGACGTCGTTCCGCGGGGCCTCCCAGCAACCTTCGAAACTGGCGGCAGCTCCGCAAAACACAGCCCCCCGGGGATGGCCAGGTAGGAGGCACGTTGGCACGCAGGAGGGAGCGAGGTGAGAGGCAGGAGGGAAGAGGAGAGCAGGCGGGAGGCGGGAGAACGAGAAGGCGCGCGGGCAGTTCTCTTGGCAAAACGAGTACCCAGAGCAGGAGGGTGGGGACAACTGTAGAGACCCACGCGCGCGGACATGCCAAAACCAGGCCAAACGCACTCGTGTCGCACCAATTCTAGCACAACGCAAGCAAATTTTTCGGGTTCGGCTGCTTGCCACAAATATTGTAGATTCCCTGCCGTCGAGCAGTTGCTGAAGGCATGGGCAACGTGTTGATGTTCGCAGACCCACCCAGGTCCGGCATTCTCAATTTCACGACGTGGTGCAGTTGCGTTGATGCCCATGCACGAAGCCGTATCGAACGCAGTGGAGGCCCATGCCAAGAAACACCCTGCTTGCCTCCAGGGTGCCGTGGGTTTCGATGGTCTTTCTCTGGAAGTCATTGACGTCCTTGGGTATCAGGGCTAGGTTTCTTGTGGAAGGTTTCTTGTGGTCGGTCCTCCACTGCGCACTACCACATTATGCTCAGGAGTTCCCTCCCGCCAAGCTGTACCTCGGCTTTCCCCATGTGTCGATGCCCGATTCCAAAAAGTGGCCCCAGTTGTTTTACGCTGGTCTTCTGCTGATTGAAATGTTGATTGTTGATCGATTGACAGATCTTCCCCTAACAGGGTTTTCTTTTTTGGGGGGGTGGGGTTCTTGCTGTTCCTGTGTTTGTTCGTTTCTAGGCACGTTGGGAACACGTTTTGCTTGAAGTCTGAACGCAAGTTCCCAAGATCATTTCCGAGATGGTCATCCAGATGTTATTCCAGATCTTCCTCTCGATCTCGCTCTGTTGATTCCCGCGCATCTTCATCCAGATCTCCCTTCAGATCATATTCGGGCTCTCCACTCAGATCTTGTGGACTCCACCCCAGATGTTCTCTCAGATCTTTCTCCAGAGTTTCCCAATGATCTTCTCTTGGACCTTTCCTCCGATCTTCTCCCAGACCTTCCCCCGGATATTCTTCCAGATCTTCGGCCGAATGTTCCCTGCAGATCATCCGCCAGAGTTTCCCCTGGATGTTTCTCCAGAGATTGCCGCAGATCTCTCTCCCCAGATATTCTTCCGAGATTTCCTCAAGATCTACCCCCAGATATGTTCCAGATCTTTGCTCAGATGTTCGTCAGGTTCTCCCCGCGTCCAGATTCTCCTCCGGATCATCCCCAGATCTCCCCCCGGATCTTCCCCAAAAACATCATCCAGATCTCCCCATGGATCTTCCTCTAGATCGTCCTCCACATTGTCTTCCGGATATTATTCTGGATCTTTCCCCAGATGTTCCTCCGTATGTTGGGCAAGATTTTTTCGCAGATGTTCACGCAGATGTTCACGCATATCTTCACCAAGATGCTCCTTCATGCGTTCTTCCAGAGCTACCCCCAGATGTTTATCCAGATCTTCTTTCAGATTTCCAGCAGATCTTGTTGGGGATGTTCTCCAGATATCCTTCCCAGATCAGCCTACGGATTTCCAGAATGTCCTATAGATTTGTGCCAGATCTTCCTCCCGATCTTCTCTCGGATTCTCATCCTTATCTTCCCCCAAAACTTCCTCTAGATCTCCAGCCACCCAGGGCTCATCTCAGAGCCGCGACCAGATTTCCCCCCAGATGTTTTTCCAGATCTTCCTCCGGTTCCTACATTTTTCCCCCAGGTCTCCCCCCAGATCTTCCTCCCGATCTTCTTCCAGATCTTCCTTCACAGTGTTCCTGAATCTCTCTCCAGATCTTTTATTCGGCCGTGTGTACAGATATTCCCTAGATGTTTCTCGAAATGTTCCGCAGGGTTTTCCTCCAGCTCTCCCCCCAGACCGCCCCTCAGACATTCCTGCGGGTTGTCCTCCATATCTTCTTCGAGATCTGCGGTCAGATCTCTCCCTGTACTTGCTTCCAGATATCCTTCCAGATCTGTTCCAGATCTCCATTCAAAATCTCGCCCCAGACGTTCATCTAGATCTTCCTCCAGCTCTCCCTCCAAAGTTCGTCCAGCTCTTCCCAGATATTCCTCCAGATTTCCCCCCAAAGATTTCCCTCCAGATCTTCTCCCAGATCGTCCGAGAGATTCCTCCCCAGATCTACCTCAGGTATCTCTGCATATTCCTTTCTGAGATGTTTCTCCAGATGTTCCTGCATAGTCTTCTCGGATCATCCACCAGATGTTCCCCATATGTTCCTCCGCGGTTAGTTCCTCATCCCCATGTAGTTTTCCTGCGGGTCGTTGCCCACATCTTGGCCAACATTTCCCCTGGCAGCTTCTTCTAGATTTCCCCCCATATCTTCTTCCAGATCTTCTCTCCCAAACCTTCATCCAGATCTTCTTCCAGACCTTCCTCCAGATCTTCCCCGGAGCTCTTCCCAGAGGCGCATGGAGATGCTCCCCCAGACGTGTCTCCAGATCTTCCTCCAGATCTTTCCTCAGATACTCCAGCGTATCCCTTCAGATGTTCAACCATATCTTTGTCCATGTATGCCCCCAGATGCTTTTTCCCCCTGATCTTCCACCGAATCCTCCTCCTCATATTTGTCCATATATATGGCGCAAAATCCGTCCAGATCTTCCTCCAGATATTCCTCCAGGTCTTCCCTTCATATTATCCTCCAGATTTCCCTTCATATCTTCCTCCTCCAGATGTCCCCCTTGCAGTTCCCTTGGATCTCCCCCCAGATCTTCCCTTATATGTTTCTGGATGTTCTCTGGGATCTTCCCGTATCTGTTCTCCAGATCTGTCCGCGGGTTGTTTTCCGGACCTCATTACACCTACTACTCTTCAGATGGTCTTTCAGATTTCCCTCCAGATCTTCTTGCAGCTCCCTCTCCAGGTAATTATCCGCTTCTTCATGTAGGTATTCCGCCCGATATTCCCCCAGATCCTCCTTCACATATTTCCCCACATCTCCCCCCAGACGTTCCTCCAGATGTTCCTCCAGATGTTCCACCAGATCACCTTCCAGATCTTCCATCAGAACTCACTTCGGACCCTCTTCCAGATGTTCTCCAGATCCTCCTCCAAATGTTCTTGCTGATGTGATTCCAGATAGTTCTTCATATGTGTTTGCAGATGTTTCTCTAGATTTCTCCCCTCCCCAACAGACGTCCAGTCAGATTTCGCGCTGGATCTCCACTTCAGATGTTCCTCCTGGTCTTCCTCCATAGCTCCACCAGATAGTACCCCAGATTGTCCTCCAGGTTTTCCGCCACCTATACTCCCAGATTTCTCCCAAGATCTTCGCCCGCATATTCGCTCATACCGCTTCCTAGATGTATCCCCAAGTCTGCGTCCAGATCTTCCTCCAGAGATTCCTCCCGATGTTTCTCCAGATCTTCCTCCGAATCGCTTCCATATATTCATATAAAATATACACTATATATAATAAAAGAACTCTCTTCAGAGCAGCCCCGGCTACCAGCCCTCGTCAGTACTTTGCATCGTTGTGCCCCCGTACTGCGTGAGTCGGAAACGATGTGCACGCACTGGCTACCGGCTGGAGGTGGTTTGGCCTCGTGAGCGCACACCGTGGCCTTATTGGATGGCGCTCTGACGTGGATCAGCCACACGTTTGCAAGTGAGCGGCCCTGCATTGAGTGGCTCAGCCTTATGCAGTTCGTGGTCGCTCTCTTCAGAGCAGCCCCGGCTACCAGCCCTCGTCAGTACCGTGCATCGTTGGGCCCCCGAACTGCGTGAGTCGGAGACGATGTGCTCGTATTGGCTTCCGGCTGGAGGTGGCTCAGCCTCGTGAACGCACACCAGTGGTCCTTTTCTACTGGATGGACCTGACGCGGTTCAGTCACACCTTAGCTCCAGTGAGCCTTGACGTGTCAGGCTTCTTTTACCGCACCATCGTTCACCCGGGGTGCTGCAGTGAGTCTGAGTTAGTCGCTCGCGCTCGCTCTCTCCCCCCTTTCTGCCTCTTCGTGTTCGCTCTCTTTCCCCTCTCTTGCCCCCGTTTGTGGTTCGGCTGGAGCTTGGCGCCGAAAGGGCGACTTCTCCCCCCCGTTCCGCCGCCGGTCGCCGCGCCTCTGCGTCCCCACCTGCTGGGATGTCTGAGCCGGTCACCTCTTAATGAGGGTCATTTTGTCCCTGGCATGCGCACTCGCCACTGCGGCCTATGAGCCAGTGCGGCCAATTATCTTCGTTCAGCGCCCCGAGCGTTGCCCCGCTTCTCGACCTTCGTCCTGGAACCGCCGACCAAAAAAAGTACCCCCACCAGCCCATCCAGAAACGCTGCTCAGGAAAGTTGGCGGAAGAAGGGAAGAAGAGACTGATATAGTGAACCGGCGCGGGCAACAACGGTGAATTGGGAGATCTTTTGTGGCGAAGGTTGCAAGTGTTCTTGCTGGTGCTCTTGCTCCTGCTGGTACAGCTGCTGCTGTTGCTGTTGTTAGTGCTGCTGCCGTCGTTGCTGATGGTGCTGGTTCTCGGATGATGAGTAGACGGATAAGGGGGAGGATGAGGAAGAGGAGAGGAGGAGGAGGAGGAGAAGAAGAATAATAAGAAGAAGGACGCGGAAAAGGAGGAGGAAACAGGGCGGACACATGATTATTTTAGGATGTTTCTGGGGGGTTGTTTTGGAAACCTCTTGGAGCGTCTGGGGGGGATCTTGGGGGCTTCGGGGATCCTCGTGAAGTCTCTTCGGGTCTCTTGGAGGTCTTTTGAATGCCTCTCGGAGCCCTTTGGGATATCTCGTGGGCGGTTGTTTTGAAGCCTCTTGGGACGTTTCGGGGGTCTCTTGGCGGTCCTGAGGACTCTTGGGCGTCTTGGGTGCCTCGGGGAGGCCGCTTGGGGTCCTCTTGGGGGTCTTCTGGGGGTCTTGGGGCCATTTTGGGGCCATCTTGGGGCCATCCTGGGGTTTTTTGGGGCCTCCTGGGCGCCTCTTGGGCTCGTCTGGGCTCCTTTGGGGGCCTTGTCGGGGCGTTCTTGGAAGCTTTCGGAGCTCTCTTGGGACAATATTGGATGATATCGGTCAACGAAGGGGAGGTCCTTAATTACCCCCCCCCAGGAGGCCAAAATGGGGCCAACACCGTAGAACCACCAATGATTTTTGCTTCCTCGCCGAGGCCGTTTTGGACGCTCCGACACCTCGCGGAACCCTCTGTCCAGGTCCATGGGGAGGGGGTAGGGAGGGGGTAAACCCCGAAGGGGAAGAAGAAGGGTGGAAGAGGAAATTCTCTAAACCACCGACGCCCAGAGGGCTGGTGGGATTCCACCATCTGTGTCCCTCACCTGTACTAGGATGTTTCCATATGTATATATTGCCCCGTAGGTTCCTCCAGGTTTCCCTTCTGACTTTCTTCAGATTTGATTGCAGGTCCTTGAGCTTCTCATCCAGATATTTTACGGACCAGATAATCCTTTAGATTGGGTGTGCCGTCAGATATTCCTCAATCTGTCCCGCTAGAACATCCCCTGGATATCCCCCCAGATATCGCTCCATATCTTCGCCCAGGCCGCTGTGCCCGCAAAGGTTTTTTACCTAACAGCTCTTGCTGATAGGTTTCTAGTGGTTTCAAAAGAGAGCATCATGACTCCTCAGGGGGGTCTGGGCGGGACCCGGACAGGCTGCCGCCGCGGCTGCCGCCGAAGCCAAAATCGCTTGGGACATCCTCGCAAAATCGCTCTTGGTGATCCCAGAACTCCATTCCCGGGCCACATTTTGGATGCCCGGAGCCAACTGTAGGCCATTTCGTGCTCTTCGACTTCCCAGAACTCCATTCCCGGGCCACATTTTGGATGCCCGGAGCCAACTGTAGGCCACTTCGTGCTCTTCAAGTTCCCAGAACTCCATTCCTGGGCATGATTTTGAATGCCCGGAGCCAACTGTAGGCCACTTCGTGTTCTTCTAGTTCCCAGAACTCCATTCCTGGGCCACATTTTGAATGCTGAGGCAGGCTGATGCTGCGGCCGAGGCAGGCTGAGGCTGAGGCAGGCTGAGGCTGAGGCCGAGGCTGAAGGCAGACTGAGGCTGAGGCTGAAGCAGACTGAGGCTGAGGCTGAGGCAGGCTGAGGCTGAGGCTGAAGCAGGCTGATGCTGAGGCAGGCTGAGGCTGAGGCTGAGGCTGATGCAGGCTGAGGCTGAGGCAGGCTGAGGCTGAGGCCGAGGCTGAAGGCAGACTGAGGCTGAGGCTGAAGCAGGCTGAGGCTGAGGCTGAGGCAGGCTGAGGCTGAGGCTGAGGCAGGCTGAGGCTGAGGCAGGCTGAGGCTGCCGTGCCGCTGCGACTGTCATCGCGAATGCGACTACGACTGCGAGAACAGCAGAATTCTACAACTGGATTTTCATCTGAATCTTAAGGGGAATGCTTTCAGATATGCTTCTACACATCGCTGTTAGGTTGCTTTGCCGGGATAATTTTTCGATCCCGCAGCGCCGCCCTGCAGATTTTGTATACGGCTGCCCTTTTCGGGACCAGGCTTTTTAAGCTCAGTGTCATCAACGACCCCTCGTGCCCTGCAGTGCGGTTTTGGGTGTAATCTCCCGTGCTGTTTCTCGAAGCTGCCGACGCCGCATCCGAAATCCTCGCTAGCGACGCCAGTCCAGGACAGACTGGCACTCCCATGTTGTAAGTATCAGAAATGTTTGAGTGCGCTGCTTGACCACTGCACCGCCGTGAGCGCCGGGGTTTGGGGATCGTGTGAGTTTGGGGTATACGTCAATCGTAATTCTCGCTCATTACCTAACAGCGAAGACTGATAGGTTTCTAGTAGGGTCAAAAGAGAGCATCTTGACGCCCCACGGGGGTCTGGGCGCGATCCGGGGGAAGATGCCGGGGATTTTTTTACCTAACAGGTTTTGCTGATAGGTTTCTAGTGGTCTCAAAAGAGAGCAGCAGATGACTCCACAGGGGGGTCGGGGCGGGACCCGGAACGGCTGCCGCCGCGGCTGCCGCCGAAGCCAAAATCGCTTGGGACATCCTCGCAAAATCGCTCTTGGGGCTCCCAGAACTCCATTCCCGGGCCACATTTTGGATGCCCGGAGCCAACTGTAGGCCACTTCGTGCCCTTCGACTTCCCAGAACTCCATTCCCTGGCCACATGTTGGATGCCCGGAGCCAACTGTAGGCCACTTCGTGCTCTTCGATTTCCCAGAACACCATTCCCGGGCCACATTTTGGATGCCCGGAGCCAACTGTAGGCCACTTCGTGCTCTTCAAGTTCCCAGAACTCCATTCCTGGGCATGATTTTGAATGCCCGGAGCCAACTGTAGGCCACTTCGTGCTCTTCGAGTTCCCATTCCTGGGCACATTTTGAATGCTGAGGCAGGCTGATGCTGCGGCCGAGGCAGGCTGAGGCTGAGGCAGGCTGAGGCTGAGGCCGAGGCTGAAGGCAGACTGAGGCTGAGGCTGAAGCAGACTGAGGCTGAGGCTGAGGCAGGCTGAGGCTGAGGCTGAAGCAGGCTGATGCTGAGGCAGGCTGAGGCTGAGGCTGAGGCTGATGCAGGCTGAGGCTGAGGCAGGCTGAGGCTGAGGCCGAGGCTGAAGGCAGACTGAGGCTGAGGCTGAGGCTGAGGCTGAGGCTGCAGGCTGAGGCTGAGGCTGAGGCTGAGGCTGAGGCAGGCTGAGGCTGAGGCTGAGGCTGAGGCTGAGGCAGGCTGAGGCTGAGGCTGTGACTGCGACTGCCGTTGCCGCTGCGACTGTCATCGCGAATGCGACTACGACTGCGAGAACAGCAGAATTCGACAACTGGATTTCATCTGAATCTTAAGGGGAATGCTTTCAGATATGCTTCTACACATCGCTGTTAGGTTGCTTTGCCGGGATATTTTTTTTACAAGGGATGGTGGGGGGGGGCATGGACCCTGGTTGGCCCCCAGTCGCCTGGGGGAGGGGGTGTTTATTAATAGGGAACAGTGATCCAGCCCCCCCCCGCCCGCAAGCCGTCTTTCTCACCCCCACCCGCCCTCCCGACACATACGTAGCACCCGAGTCTGGCCCGAGTCTCAGCATATTCAGCAGTCGTCTTTGGATGGGCAGCTACTGGGGGCCAATCCGCCGCCGCCACCGCCGCCGCCGCCGCAGCCGCTGCCGCTACCGCCACCGCCGCCGCCGCCACCGCCGCCACCGCCGCCGCCGCCGCCGCCGCAGCCGCCGCAGCCGCCGCCGCCGCCGCAGCCGCCGCCGCAGCCGTCGCCGCATCCGCCAAGTGTACTTTGTATAGTTTTTTGACAGGGATGGTGGGGGGGGGCGCATCGGGTTTGCTGCGCATGTTCCGAATTTGGAGGCAGAGTGTGTTTTGGAATGTTTTTTGCTAGGGATTGTGGGGGGGGGTCGTCATTGACATGGGTTGGCCCCCAGTCGCCTGGGGGAGGGGGTGTTTATTAATAGGGAACAGTGATAAACCCTTCCCCGAAGGGGAAGAGGGGATTAATAATATCGTTAGACCACGTGCGCCCAGAGGGCTGTTGCGATTCCCTCAACTCCCGCCCTAGACGTTCATCCAAATCTTGCCCCAGCTTGCCAACTTTACCGTCGGTATTGCAACAAATATTGGTTCAGATCTTCCGCCATATGTTATTCCAGATCTCCTCCTAGATCTTACTCGGCTTCCTCCCCTGGTCTTCCTCTGGGTACTATTGCACTGATCTCCCAGATATAGCTCCAGATTGTCCCCTGGGTCTTCCCTCGAGTCGTCCTTCAGGCCTTCCTCGATCCTTCCGCCCAGATCATCATCCAGGCTTCTCCGGCATACGTTTGCCCCAAATCTGAGCCAAGATTTTCCTCCAGATCTGTTCCCAGATCTTTCTTCCAGATCCTTTACCGGATCTTTATCTAGATCTTCTCGCAGATGTTCCTCCAGATCTTCCCCCACATCTTCGTTGAGAACCGCGCCCAGATCTGCCCCAGATTTTCCTGCTGACCTTCCTCTCTCTCTATATATATATGTATATATGAGACGTGATATTCCTCCAGATATTCCGCCAGGTGTCTCCCCAGATATTCTTGCTGCTCTTGCCCGAGAGTGTCTCCATCTATTGCCCCAGCTATTCCCTCGGATCTTCCTGCAGATTTTCCTCTTGGTGTTCCTCCATATCTTCCCCCAGATTCCCCTCCAGATCTTCACCCACATCTTCTTGCATATTGTCCAAAGATTTGAAACCAAGTCTTTCTCCAGATCTTCCTGTAGAATGGTGTCCAGATCTTCCTCCAGGTATTTATCTCCAGAAGTTCCTGCAGATCTCCCCCCAGATCTCCTTCGAGATACCATTCCGGATGTCCCGCAGGTCTCCGTCCGGAGCTCCCACCAGATCTCTCTCCACGCGTTCCTGCATGCGTTCCTCCAGATCTTGCTCCGCAGCCCCTGGCAACGCAATCGGCATAATCACCGACGCAGTCTTGATCAACACCACCCAACACATGACGATCGAAGAACACGCACCCATACCCATAGGGGGGACGGAGGAGGCTATGGTGCGTGTTGTCGGCTGGGGGTCCCCGCTCGAACGGGAGCGTTCCCTAGGGTCCAGGAACCCGCACCCATACCCATAGCCAGTTCCCCTCCTTTCGACCCTCCTATGGGTATGGGTGTGAGTTGTTCGCTCGTCAAACACAAGCACCGCGCTGCGCTGAGACACGCAGCGAAGCTGGGACTCCATTTCTGACAAGACTTCGTACCCTAAGCTTTTGAGTGCAGCACCATGCGGGTCCCACGACGCGCGCGCCGCCACGCTTTCGTGTCGAAGCCCGTGAAAGCAGTGCGCGTTTCTGCGCAATTCTAGGTCGAGCTCTCCAACAACATATCCTCCAACTCGTCTTCGTCCTCCTCCTCCTCCTCCACCTCCTCCTCCTCCCCCTCCTCCCCCTCCCCCTCCCCCTCCTCCTCCTTCTCCTCCTCCTCCTCCTCCTCCTCCTCCTCCTCCTCCTCCTCCTCCTAGGACAACACATGTTTGTTCAACATGAGTTCTGCTATGCTTTCTGGAGTTCCGCACGCTTTTCTCACCATGGATCGCACCAGCACCACCGCATCGCCTCCGTGACTGCCATCGCCACTCGCTGCCGCTGCCGCCGTCATCTGTCCACTGGCCCACCACCTTCCTCATCGACGCATGGACCGCCTCAGCGTCCTCTTCGTCGCCAGCACCGGCGCCATCATGGGCCTTGCCGTCGTCAACGGCGCCATCTTCCCTGCGATTGCCGACGTCACCTGTCCATCGGTCCATCACCTTCCTCGTCGACGCATGGACCGCCTCAGCGTCCTCTTCGTCGCCAGCACCGGCGCCATCATGGGCCTTACAGTAGGAACCCTGAAGAAGGGCCCGCGCGCCGCCGCGGCCTTGTGAGACGCGCGGGGAAGTTCCCCTCCTCCTCCTCCTCCTCCTCCTCCTCCTCCTCCTCCTCCTCCTCCTCCTCCTCCTCCCCCTCCTCCTCCTCCTCCTCCTCCTCCTCCTCTGCCTCCGCCTCCGCCTCCTGGTAAGCACCCTCGCTGCCGTGCCGGCTTTGCCAAACCAGCTGGCCGTGGTGCGCGCAAGCCTGTGAGACGCGCTGGCAAGTTCTTACCAGCCTCGAACTTTTCCCGATCCCTAAGATTTTGACACGCCAAAAGGCGATGACACTCTTACGGATGCGCCCTCAAAAAAGATAAGGGAATCTCTGAGATTGGCATCGTGATGGGGAGATGCCCAGCTTGGGGATAGGGACATGTTCCAGGCTGGTAAAGTTCCCACTGGTAAGCACCCTCGCTGCCGTGCCGGCCTTGCCAGACCAGCTGGCCGTGGTGCGCGCGAGCCTGCGAGCGCTCCCCGGCCGCAGAGCTGCGCCGGCCAGTGCCCAGGAATTTCACCGCAGCTGTGGCCGCAGGGGCTGCACGGAACACAAGTTATAGGTTGGAGGGCGGGGTGACTGCGCGAGCAATGGAGTTGGCAACTCCCTCGTGAACGAACATGAACTGCTCCACGCAGCGTGCACCACATAGTTTGCGCGGTTTATACTGTACCAGCTAGGTTGCACTACGTAGCGTGCAGCACATAACCAGCACCACATACATTGCAACGCGAACCTGGTATCACATAGCTTGTACCACGTAGCATGCACCACGTACCTCGCACCATATAGTTTGCTTCACAAATATTGCATCACTTGGGTTGCCTTGCTTAAGGCTACCTGCACCATGTAGCTTTCGCCACATTGTTAGAAACACTTATTCATCACCACGCACACATCGCATCGCGCAGCTTGCAACGCACACGCGCTGCACATGGAGGGTGCAATAGCATACTGGTTGAGGCCCACACCTGCTAAGATCGTTTTTCAATCGTGCCGCTTTCCAGGTTTTTTGTCTGTAGATCGCTGGCGGAAATGTTGCGAAAATCCCGAGACATTTCAAATACGGGCCATGGTCCCCGTAAGACAAACCAGGAGAGTTCCGAGAGAGGCCCCCAGAGGGCCCAGGAAAGTTTCTGGATTGTCCCACTGTACACGCGAGAGAACCCCCAGACTATACCGAGACAGCCATTGGTCGGCCCACAACCCCCACGTGAACACCCACAAGGCCCCGATTGACCGCAAATGGTGGACTTGGAGGCGCCGGAACGAAATCAGTGCGGCGGCCAGCCACCCTGGCGTGCTGATGACGAGGCATGCGAGTCGTGCACACACCGTCGATTGGGGCTGTAAGCTTACCTGTGGAGCATTGTGGACCTTACATGTTCGCTTACCTTCTCGCGGGAGTCATCACAGTTTTGGATGCTGACGTCATTTCGGACGCGTCCCGGCGTAACTTTTAGGGAGGTAAGCCGGATTGGATTGGTCGCACTTGTTAGGCGGCACTTTGTTCTCTGCCGCATAGCGATCAGAGATTGACGCAACCAATAGCAGGCCGGTTTTCTCGACCGCCAATTGCGCAAAGTTTGACGCAATTCGTGGCAGGCTGCTTTATGATCTGCCGCGGCGTGCGCAGCCTATGGCCCAAGGCCCAAGCGACAGTAAGCCTTTTTATTCTCGGATGCCAGGGGCTTTTTGCTGCGTAGCCTAAGGCAGAGTGTGATTCTCGCTTTGCTGAGGGCGCAACCTATGCGCACCCAGTCTGAGGCCTGTTTATCTTCAGCAACAGGGTGTGCAACCTACGGATTGCACAACCCATGAAGCAACTGCGAAACCAATTGATTGTTGTGCAACCAATGCGCAACCCATGGCGAAACCTGTAGGTGGCGCAACTCATGGATGGCCATCCCGTGGCGCAACCTATTATAGAGGCAATATATGGCGCAACCCATGGCTCGCCACAAGGGTGACACGCATCCCTGACAGTTTCTACGGATTTACGCAAGGTTTATGTTCGCCGTTTCGGTTGTCGGTGGGACCCACGCGGCGAGCTATCTTGTGATGTCTCTGGGTGTTGACTAGATCCCCGTCTTCAATTGCGACGGCCACTGTAAGGAGGGGCCATGTGAGTTTGGGCGGCGCCGCACATGGAAGGAGTCACTGGCAGCCCCACTGAGAACTAGTCGGGGACAACATCGCTGTTGTGTCCAAAGTTGCGTACCGCACGGCAAGTCGCGTGTTCCGTAGGTTGTTTGGGGCATTGATTGGGCCACATGGGCAGCCCCTGGGAGGCCAATGATGGCAGTGCACTGTAATTTTGGTTGCGCAGTGGAGGGAAGCACGTACGGACAGCAACCTTGGAACCTTCATGGTGGAGTTCAGATTGGCACTGAAAAAGGGGCCTGGGGGTCCGCGGGGGGGCAGCTTGGGGGTCGACGAGGTGCGACAGGCGTCTGCCTCTCGCGCCGTTCGCAGTGCATCATCACCCACTCGAGAGGCAACAGACGCAAGGGAAGCATTCAAAGCAGCAAGCACAAACTGTGCGTATGTGGCTGTCCGTGGCCATGGGAGGAGGAGGAGGAAGAGGAGGAGGAGGAGGAGGAGGAGGAGGAGGTGGAGCTGCAGCGACCTTTTTTTACAACATCGCTGGAGACAGTGCATCAAATGGCGTAAGGGGCCGGGTTCGCGCTTACGTCTGCCAATGGCGGCGGCGGATTGTTGCTTGCATTCGCGATGTTGGACTTCTTCAAGGATGTCATGCCTCACACTGGCAGCGTCGCTGATTTCTTTGGGTTTGCTCGAGTATTCAGGGCCTTCAGGCTCATGCGTCTGCTCAACGTCTGCCAAACGTTCAAGGCCCTGCACCAGCTACGGTGGATGTTGCTGTACATTGCTACATGCCTGCCAAGTTTTGGTTGGGCACTGGTTCTGCTCTTGATGTTCATCTTCATCTGGGCGATTCTCTTTGAGGATCGAAGGGGGTAAACCAGAGTGGATGCGAATTAATTCAGCTCCGTAAGTCGAGAGTCCGTGTTCGAAACATTGACTGGTCCAGGGGTCGTTATCGGCAAAGTGCGCTGCGACATGCTGCACTCGTGCGGTGCGCAACTGGAGAGGTTTGCTTTGAAGACTTCAGCCGTGCTTGAATGCGCTGTCGGTCTCCCCCAGATCGGACTGTCAAGAACACCTTTCAGTCAACTCGCCGCAGAGCACGCCCCCCCCCAGACCCCCGCTTTCGTTCATCCATTGTCGGCGAGTTTGCTCCGTCGGTGAAAGAGATCACTTGCTCGATGTTGTCGTGGGAGCGCGGTGAAGCGAGGGCTCCCGGCAGGCTTCCGATACCCGAGTCCATTCGGGCAGGGCTGTGTGTCCAGCGGGGGCGTTCCATGAGCAGAGAGTAGGTTACAAGAACTCATCATTGAGCGCTCCATGAGCAGAGAGTAAGTTACAGAACTCGTCGAGAGCGTGACAGATCCCTGACGGGCCTGCAGCCAGCTGCCAAGGAAGAGGGCGGCCGGAGAGGAGAGAGGGGGGCACCCCGTCGGCGCGCGAGCGAGGGCGCCGGGCGTGCCGGCAGCCGCTTGTCCCCCCCACTCCCAAACAGAGGAGCACGGGAGGCGCTCCCGCACGGTCGTCGTCGTCGTCCCTGGCCTCCATCGCCCCGTCGTAGTCGTCCTGGCACCGGGGGGGCGGATGGAGGACTTGAGAGTGGTGCGCCTCCTCCTCCTCCTCCTCCTCCTCCTCCTCCTCCTCCTCCTCCTCCTCCTCCTCCTCCTCCTCCTCCTCCTCCCTCCTCCTCCTCCTCCTCCTCCCCTCCCCCTCCCCCTCCTCTCCTCCTCCCTCTCCTCCTCCTCCTCCTCCTCCTCCTCCTCCTCCTCCTCCTCCTCCTCCTCCTCCTCCTCCTCCCCCTCCTCCTCCTCCTCCTCCTCCTCCTCCTCCTCCTCCTCCTCCTCCTCCTCCTCCCCTTCTCCTCCTCCTCCTTGGGAGGACCTCGCGATCTTCTACCTGCAGAAGCACGACAAGAGCACAGACATAGTGGACGGTCTCCAGCCTGCCTGCGGCAGACCCCGCCGCAGCGCCAGCGCAGCAGCACAGCGAGGACGAGGCATCGCTTCGCGGAGTGCCCTGTCTTCACTGGCGCGGCTGCTTAACACCACCTGCTTATCCTCAGTCTCGTGTTCCTCCTCCTCCTCCTCCTCCTCCTCCTCCTTCTCCTTCCTTCTTCCTCATTATTCCGCCCCTCCTGCTTCCGCCCACCTCCCGTCCTAACTTCGCCATAGAAGCGAGCCTCCCTCCCCTCTCTTGAAGGCACCCCGGAGTCTTATTGGGTAACGCAGGGGGGGGATCTCCCGCGGTCGTGTCGTGGGCCTTTTGGGGTTGCGTTGGTGGGGGGTCTTGGGGCTGCTCTGAGCGCACTGTCTCTCCCGACCTTACCCCAGGGAGTTCGGCCGAAACAGATTGGGGACATCGTGTGGGGGCTCTCGTGGTTTGCTGCAGTTTCCTCGAGGCATATTGCAGCCGAAACGCCTCGGGAGCGGCCCAGCCCTGCGTAGCCCAAGGCAGTGCGGACATGGGTCTGCAGAGCTCCTGAACGGGGCACGATCCATGTGAGACGTGCGCCGATTTTAGTTGGGGATCATCGGTAGGGGCCGTATGGAGAGTCCCTATGGGGAGCCATCAGTGTACGGTGTGTGTGTGTGTGGGTGTGCCGAAGTAGGTTGGGGAACGCATGCGAAGACGCTCACTGGGGCCGGATGGAGGCCCATCTGGAACACAATCGGCGTCAACTGCTTGCCGAAGTGGACTGATGACCGCATGCAAGGAAGCCCGCTGAGGCCGTTCCGTAGGTGGGGCTCCTTATGTGGAACGGTTTGTGTGTGACGCGCGTCCAGAAATTAGCGGAGGTCCGCATGCGAGGACGCCAATTGAGGCCGTCGGCGGGGCTACTTATTTTAGATGGTGAAGGGTCCGTGTGCGGTCTCTGCCGAATCTGGCGGATGCCCGCATGCGAGGCCCCCCGTTTGGGGCCGCAGGCCGAAGTCCTCAGTGCCCATTGGGCCGGCTTGTCCGAGGGAGTGTTTCGACACGAATCGTGGACCGCGCGTGAGGGCGGCCGTGCGGGCCGTGCGTGGAGATCCGTGCGAGGCACGGTCCGGTCCGTCTTTGAGGGGTGTGCCGAAGCAGGGCGAGGGCCTTACGCGAACGCGATCTGCGGCGGGGAATCACCCTGCACCTTCTTCGTCGGAGGAGGGGGAGGAGGGGGAGGAGTGGGAAGGAGGAGGAGGAGGAGGAGGAGGAGGAGGAGGAAGAGGAGGAGGAGGGGGAGGAGGAGGAGGAGGGAGGAGGGAGGAGGAGGAGGAGGAGGAGGAGGAGGAGGAGGAAGGGGGTGTGCCGAAACAGGGCGAGGGCCCTACGCGAACGCGACCACCGAGGCCGCAGTGTGGAGCTCTCCCTACGGAGCACGACCGTCCGAGGGGTGTGCACACGCTCGCCGCGAGCAGGCCAGCACGCGAGCTCAGCCACGGCGGTCGTCCTGTGGAGGTCTCTCTTGGGCACGACCCCGTCGGAGGGTTGCGTCGGAGTCGCAGAGCTAGGGGGCCACATGCGAACCCTACCCCTACCCCCCACGATTTCTGAGGGGGAGGGTGGGGTTCACTTTGCTCGAGAGCTCCCGAACGAAGTGAACCCCACCCTCCCCCTCAGAAATCGTGGGGGGTAGGGGTAGGGTTCGCATGTGGCCCCTTAAGAGCATCATCAGTGTGCAGCAGGCACAGTAAGGAGGAAACGGGAGGCGAAGAGGAAGGAGACGCGCGGTGCAGCGGAGAACAAACCAGCTGGAGAGAGGGAGCAAGCAGGCCTCTTTGGGTCTTCTGGGGCGTCGGGGAGCACTTCGGGCCTCTTGGGGAGTCGTTGGGCGGGCTGTCTTGGGCTGCCAGGTGACTGTCTGCGGCCTTCTTGGGAAATTCTTTTGCTGTCTTGGAGCCGTCCTGGAGCCGAACAAAAAGGGCGCCAGAGAGCAAAGCTTGGGGCCTGCGGGTGATTTTGTCCCAGGGCGGAATCGCTGAAATACAGAAATCCTACCAGATAGTTAACATGAGTTCTGACAAGGCCATTTGTACCAAGGCATGGTGGTGGATCAAAGATAACTGGAAAGGGCTGAACAGTGCAATGATGTCGTTGGCGTTTTCAATCACTGGTGGTGACGACTACGGCTCGATCATGATGCCCTTCCAGATGATGAGTCCCGTCTACGGGTGGGTGTATATTCTCTTCGTGGTAATGGTGACCCTTTGTCTCTTCAATGTTCTGGTGGGAATTTTCGTGTCGGATTCAGAAGACATAGTGACATGGGACCGCAATCTTGTACTGACGAATGCTGTGAAGAAGAACGATTTCACAGAGGACATTCTGAGGCAGCTGTTCTACGAGATCGACAAGAACGGGACTGGGGAGATCAGCTTGAAGGAGATGCAGATAGCCCTCATGCGGCCAGATATACGTGCGTGGTTTCTGCACCTGGATATCGACATGGCCTCCAACGCGAAGACATTTTTCGAACTACTCGATGATGATTACAGTGGCCTTGTTAGTGCGCAAGAGTTTGTGAGTGGTTGTGCGCGTCTCAAGGGTGGTGCGAAACCCTTAAGCCTGGAGAGTCTTGTGATTGAGTCTAAGAAGATGAGTGAAACACTGAGCCGGATGGACGCAATCTTGAGGACCAACATGCGTTAGGGAGCCAGCGCAAATCTGGGCCATCGTTGCATGCTAGTGGTGCGGCATCGAGGACTGATGCAAACTCTCGCGATGACCAGCTAATGCAATTCCAGATGTAGAATATAAGACTACCCTGTTAAGTGACAGGTGTGAACATGCTTCCAGTCCAATTGTGGTATAAGCGGGCGTCTGAAGCGCGCGTCGCCATCTGATTATTGTCCGACTGTCCGCAGCTTTGAGGATGCTCCAGTGTGGTGTCATTCTTCCGTCAGGCCGCAGGTGGTGGTGTCGTCTTGTGGTGCCACCCTTGACATTACCAAGAGATCTTCAATACGCGTGGTTCTTCCGGGGGGGTATGGTAGATTCGTGTCGTGTCGGATGCGGCGTTGACGCCAGCGATGGCGTTCAAGCCAGTGGCCCAGAATCGGCAGATGTTGAACGGCCAGCGATGCCTGAATGCCACAATCGTTCCAGGCTGGACGATGGACAGGGTGCTGGAGCCCAGCGCGCAAGTCGTCACGGCACGAACCCGCCGTGTACACCCACGGATTTGGGATCAGGCCCAGTTTGTTCTCTGCAGGGGCTCGACCGCTCTTCGGATCCTTCCGTGGGTTTTTGTCTGGCGCCACTCGCGCATCTAGGCACAATTGACGCCCAGAGGGGACTTTGATACCCATCCTAAGACCTGAGGTGCATCACCAGAGTGCAGTCAACGCGCCTAGTAAGGACGCGCGCCCTCATCTAGGGTGCCCTTGTGTCCTTGCCTCTGCGGGCCGTCCTTGACGCAGTTTTCACTGGTCTTCCGCCGCCCAAGAAATCCCGATTTCGGCCTCCAAGGGCTGCGCGTCCTTACCACCCGTCCTTAAGACATATTATGACTGCACAGTGGAGGCCAGTCCACAAGAAATCTTCCACAAGAAACCCAGCCCTGAGACCCCAGGACGTCCATGGATCTTTGGCGTGGGGACGCCACGCTTCCCATAGCAAAGCCATCGAAACCCAAGAGACCCAGGGCACCCTGGAGGCAAGCAGGGTGTTTCTTGGCATGGGCCCCCACTGTAATGGAGGATGACGATTAATAAATGACCGGGGGTCGTGTTCACGCGGCGGCGCCTGGGATGACGATTAGAAAAAACCGGCCGTGGTCTGGATAACTATTCTTTTTAATCGTTTTCCTCCAGTCAGAAAATTGTGCAGAAATAGCAGAAAACTATTTTTTAATCGTTCTCTCCCATTTTTTTATTAATCGTCATCCCGCAGTAGGTCCCTGCCAGCCGCCGCGGCGCCGTGCCCCCAGCAGCTCGAGGGGCGGGGCCTCTGGGCCTCCGCCCGCCCCCTTGCGGGTGGGAGCCTGTCCGCAAGCCCACCTTTCCCCGAGGCCCTCCCCCTCCTCTTCCCCCTCCTCCTCCTCCTCCTCCTCCTCTTCCTCCTCCCCCTCCCCCTCCCCCTCCTCCTCCCCCTCTTCTCCTCCTCGTCCCTCCTCCTCCTCCTCCTCCTCCTCCTCCTCCCCCTGGAGCGCGACTCCGAGGCTCACGTTGCCACTTCGGGGGACCCCGGTCGTCCCCCGGGTGGGTGTCTTCTTCTGTGCCCAGCGCGGGCTCGGTGCGAACTCGACCCGGAGCTGACGTGGAGCCGATGGCACGGATTCGAGACGGATTTTCGACGAGCCCGACACGGATTCGATACGGTTCGGCGCGGCAGGGCCGCGACGGGACAGACGAGGTCCCCCGAGGATGCAGCACAGCGAGGCTGCGGATACGAGCATACATCGGGTACTCACAGAACCTAGCGGGCGAAGAGCGGCATAAAATATCAGTTTCTCCGCCGTCGGGCATGCCTGCCTCCAGGCAGCAGCGAAGTAGTTCATACCCCTGCGTGGCACCGTGGGGGTAGAAACGTCGCAGCCGCCCGCTGGCGGGACAGTTTATCTTCCTCCTCCTCCTCCTCCTCCTCCTCCTCCTGTTCCCCCTCCCCCTCCTCCTCCTCCTCCTCCTCCTCCTCCTCCTTTCTACTGCTCTTCGTCTCCTGAAGAAGGCCCACCCACACAAGTCGACTGAGGAAATCTGCACCCGTTCACTCGGCATCGGCACTCGAGCGCGCCCGTGCAGTCCCCGGTCGGTGCCGCTCAGGGACGTGTGTTTGTGTTGCCGGATGCATCCGCCTGTGTTCGGGCGTCGAGTTGCCATCCCGCCCGTGTCCACTCGAAATGCGGTGCCGTGCGCATGTGGATTACACCTGGAAGTTTTCACGAAAGGGCGTTTTGCTAAAGGGTAATTCTTCACGCTTCGCGTATCCCCACCAGCAGCGTCGTTAATTATCTGCAGTCTCGTGCGCTGTGCCCCAGCCTCGTTCACACCGCCCTCTGGACTTTTCCTTGCGGGCCGCGAATCAAACAAAATCCCCACTAGCTTTCGCTTTCGCTCCTAGACCGTCGCCTGAGAGCCGCCGACCAAAAAAAAAGTATCCCCACCAGCCTGCGTGTTCATGGTCGCGTCGCCGCGCCATTTTGGCTGCGCCTACTTGATGATCGCCACCGGGATTTCCACGCCACAGGGTTGGGAGTGCTGCTCCTGGTGCTCCTTCTGAGTGGCTGCCCGCGCGTTTGCTTCGCTTGCCCCTCTCTTTTCTTGCTGCCTAGTCGCGGCCCGGCTAGTGATCGGACGGCTTTCGACTTGCTTTGCGAGCCCGCAGACCAACAAGTATCCCCACCAACCGATCCCCAAACAGCATTTTTTGTGAAGCGTACTGACCGTCGTTGTTGTCGGGCGTACCTTGTCCTGCCCTCGCATATACCCCCCTTTTCCTCCTACATCCCACCTGCTCCATTTTAGCTCTTCCTTTTGGGAGGAGTGGTTGGTGGACGAGGCGGAGGAGGAGGAGGAGGAGGGAAAAGAGAAGGCGGTGGAAGGCGAGAGGGCGATAGCGGCGAGGACGACGACGGCGACGACGGCGAAGACCACAAAAACGACGACGACGCCGACCACGACGTCGACGACGACGACGACAACAACAACAACGACGACGACGACCGCGACGACGACGACAACGACGACGACAACGACTACGACGACCCCCCCTGCTCCCTTTTAGCTCTGCCTTGTGGGAGGAGTGGGAGGAGGACGGGGCGGAGCAGGAGGAGGAATAAGAGGAGGCGGTGGGAGCGGCGACGACGGCGACGACGGCGATGACCACAACAACGACGACGACGACAACGACGACGACGACGACGACGACGACCGCGACAACCGCGACAACGAAGACGACGACAACGACTACGACTACGGCGACGACGACAACGAGTCAACCATCAATGCCTTTTCTGGGCTTTTGTTTCTGAGAGCCTCTTGGAGGCATCTTGGGGCTATCCAAGCCTTATTGGTGATATGTTGGAAGGCTCTAGGCCCTTTTTGGGGGTCCCCGTGGTGCCTCTTGGGGCACCCTTGGAGCTCTTTTTGGGGGTCTCGGGGCCCTCTTGGGGCTCTTTGGGGGGGTCTGGGAGGTCTTTGGGGGCCACCTTGGAGGCCACGACTCAAAAAAGGAGCGCGGCGTCGTTCACCGTCCCCCCATTCGGAACCCGGGAAGGTGCCTCTCGGAGCCCTTTTGGGCCGCTCCTGGGGCGCTCTTGGGCGCTCTTCGGCCCGTCATGGGCCTCACGGGGGCCTGTCTTAGGGCTCTCTTGGGCCATCTTGGGGCCACCTTGAAGCCTCAAGAGCCCATTGAAAGCGAAAAGGCGAGAGGGGAAAGCGCATTGATTTGCCATCGGTTTTTGAAGGATTTGGGCCTCTCGGGGGCGCTCTTGGGAGGCTGTGTGGCCACTTGGGGCCGTCTTGGGGCGGTATTGGAGCCTCGTGTAGATTTATTGGGAGCTATCTTGAGTCATCGAGGGCTATCTTGAGCGATCTTGGAGGTCATCTTGAGTTTACTTGTGCTGTCTTGGCGGCATCTTAGGCCAATACAGACGCTCCAACGACCCGCGCCTCCCCCCCCAAGGCTTAGGGGGAGGGGGGGGTCAAGCTACCCACCCGCCCGCAAGCCGTCTAGCTCACTCCCACCCGCCCTCCCAACACATAAGTATCACCCGAGCCTGAGCATGTTCAGCGGTCGTTTTTGGATGGAGAGCTACTGGGAACCAAAGCCGACCCCGGGTGCGCGACGCTTGGGCGCGGTGCGCCACGCGTGCCAGGGGCGCCACGCGCGCCAGGCACTCCGGGGCCCAAGCGTGCCAGGCACGCCTGGTGCGCCAGATGCGCCACGTGCTCCGAGTGCGCAGGTTTGCCGTTCGGGCACGTGCAGAGTGCGTCAGGTGCGCCTGCGCACGTGACAGCACACATCGGGAAACATGTCGGGCCCGCCATCCTTGTCGAAAACCAATGCCCATCATTGTGTCTGGAGGGCCTGCGCACAGCAGGCCACGCGCCACCACCCCCGCCGTCCCTGTCAACAACCACTTGACAGTGATTGCGGGATGGCCGCGACTGATCCAGTTTTAGCCGCGAGGAGCATGTTGTATTTTTTTAGGGGGTGGTAACCCTGCGCCCAGCAGGGAATATGCTGCCACCCCCCCCGTCCCTGTCAAAAACAATACGAAGTGTTCGCGGGCGTCATCAACATGACTCGAACCTTTCCCCACAAGTGTACTTTGCATTGTTGTTTGGCAGGAGTGGCGGGGGGGCCGCATCGGGTTGGCCGCGCATGCTTCAAATGTGGAGGCTAAGTGCGGTTTGTATTGTTTGTTTTCTGACAGGGATGGTGGGGGGCGGGCCCTCATGGAGTCGGCTGGTTCCGGGTTGGACGCCGGCCGGGTGGGGGAGGGGTTGTGAACAGTGATAAACCCCTCCCAGAAGGGGAAGAAGGGGGTTGGACAGGGGGGGCTCTCTAAACTACTCGCGCACAGATGGCTGGTGAGACTTGCCAGTCCTCGAATATAGCCTGGCAGCGCGCTCACGGCACGACCCAGGCCGCAAGGGCCGCCGTCCCCTCCCCCCATCGTGGCCGAAACGCAATCCATATCCGCGGCATCCAGGGCCGGGCCCCTGGGCCGCGACCTCGCGGACACGGGGCGGCTTTTCGCGAATGCCCGGCGCGGAGCGTTCTCTCTTCGACCGCGGGTCCGCGGGATCGCGCCGCAGAATCCAGACCGCGAGGGCGCGGGTATACGGACCCAGGCGTGCGACGTCCTGATGTTTTCAGGACGACGTCCCTGGAAGTCCTGGCCCTTTCCCCAGGACCGGCTTTTCGTTCTGAGTCGTTTTTTGACGGTCCCGAGGCCCGGCGAGGGCCCCCCAGGGCCGAAAGTAGCCAAAAGTTGTCCGTCTTGATTTAACGATGCGATCATGTCTGGGGATCTGTCCGCTGCTTGTGGTCCATCGTCCACGCGGCAACCTTGGGACCGTTGCCACGCAGCAGGCCGACTCGGCGCGTTGGCCAACAGCTCCACGGACTCACGCATTAGGCGGGCCCCTCCCCTCCTTCTCCTCCTCCTCCTCCTCCTCCTCCTCCTCCTCCGCCGCCTCCTCCGCCTCCTCCGCCTCCGCCTCCGCCTCCTCCTGACTGACTGACTCATGGCATTTGAGGTCGAAGATCGCTGCCACCAATCCTGCCTCCCCCGCACGGCTAAGCCCAGCACGGTGGAGGGGGCTAAATCGAAACAGTGCTCTCTTATCTTCATGGCGGTGGGGGAAAGTAGGGAAAGCGCCTCTTCCTCCGCCCTCCTGCACATAAAGGGGCAAAGGGTGGAAGGGAACGTGGGAAAGCAGAAAGCAAGCGGGGCGCTCCGGCCCAGAGGCCATCGTGGCACTTCCTGACAGATCAATCTCCTTCGTCGCCCCCCTCCTCTCCCGCCCCCCCCCCTCCCCGTGACAGCTGGACGATGAGGAGAAGTAGCGGTGAGACATTCTGCGGGATGCCTCCTCCGATGAAAGGAACGGGACGCAGAACGGAAACAGGCGTGATGTGTGAAGAAGGAGAGAGACAGGAAGTAAGGCGAGGTGGATGGGAAGGGAAGTTGAAAAGGGACTGCCGGTGTCAACAGCCTGGATCGGCAAGGATCAGCCGGCAGCAAAAGGTGCCTAAGGTGTGGAGCAGCGGCGGAGAGGCAGGTGGCGCCGCCGCTTGTCGCTCTATGTGGCCCTGGCGCTAACGAGTCGGCACTCGACCTCGTGCCCGAGGCGGCTGAAGGGGTCATTCTGTGGCTGATGCGGGGATGTCTAGAGGGGCCTTGAAATTGGGTTTCTTTTCCGTTTAGAGGCAACTTAGCGGCAACTAGTGGCAGCCCGCGGGCCTTCGAGCCAATTCGGTTGTTCCGCGGCAACTGACATGCAACTTAGCGACCCCTCGCCCTGGAAGGGCTCGGTCATGGGGGGGGTGAGCCGGGCAAGCGCGCAGTGAGACGCGTCAGGCGACAGCGCCGATCGTCGGCGGGCCGTTGGTCGGGTGAAACGTCCGTCCGTGCGGTTGAATTGCTGCGTGCGTTGGCCGCACGCCGCAGCACTCCCCCGTAGGGGCAGCTGGGTTGTATATGTTGTGTTGAAATTACACGCACGAAGTTCCTCGTGCGAGAGGAGACATGATGCATCCTGCGAGGTTGAGGGCAGGGAAAGTGGTGCCACGGGCCGCAGAGGCACCTGCGATACTCGCCCTAGTCTGGGGTTTGGCGGTTCACCCCAGTAACCTCCCGCTTTCCCCAGAACAATGCGGCCGAGGAATGAACTCATTGTTTGGTGCCCACAGCGTGCTTTTTGTTCCCGTCTTGTCGGGTTCAGCACGCAAGCCCTTCAGAAGCTGAGGTGCAGGGCACTGGCGAGTAGCAGGGGAAGGTGAAGGAGGCGAATGCGCCTGGGGCGTAACAGCAGAGGATGGGGCACGATAGTGGTGAACGCGGGTGGACAGAGGGAGAGCACTCTCCCTAAGAGTAGAACGATTGTGGCGGTGGCGCTGTCGCCGCACGCTGCAAGCGCCCCCAACCTGCCTAATGATACTCCAACCCCATCCCTCCCCGAACCACAAGAGCAAAAAGGAGAAGGACGAGGAAGGGAGGAAGGGGTAGGTTGGGAGAGGGCCTTTCACGGGTGGTCCCTTGGGAGGTCGAATCGGACTTTGCGCTTCGAGCGCTCTGGGCCCGTCCTCCCTCGGAGCGGTGGCTCACGTGGCCCCATCGCTTGACCTCGGCGGTGCTCCACTGACGGCCCTGCGGGCTCGAGCTCGGTGGTCTGGCCCAGCGTCGTCGCCTTCTTGGGGTTCCGATTTCCGGAGCTGGTCCAGCTGTGGTGAGCGGAGCGGGGTTCTCGGCGACATAGCCCGAAGGGCTAGGTGGGGGGGGGGGGCCTTTCATTGTTGGCCTGAGGCCGGGTCCTCTCCGGGATGGAGCGCCCACGGGGGCTCGGTCCAGTGACCGTCCAGGCGGTTCATCTCGAAGGTGTTCTTGGCGTGGCCGAAGTGCGAGCTAGCCTGGTAGAGCATATCGGCAGATGGGATGTACGGCGGTAGCAGAAGGCCCCCTGAAGCCGGAGCGCGGACGCCATCTGAGTTGCCGAGATGAGCGGGGACGAAAACAGGCGCTTCTGGTCTGAGCGTGCCCACGCTGCCAGTACTGTCTGACCCGTACTTCTCGGCGTAGGGCTGCGACCTGTAGGGCGGGGTCTTGGGCTGCCACCCCCTGCCGCCCGAGGGTGAAGGCCAACAGTGGCGAATATCCCTGGTAGACCTGGCGTTCCTTTGGGAAGAGATGCTTATGAGATCGTCCGCGGCGATGCGCCCTCGACGGGCTGCGTATGCCAGACTGCGGTATGCCTTCATGTAAGAATGAGCCTCGAGCTGTGGAGGCCTAGGCCCATATGGGCCCGTAGAAATCTCGTTGCCGATGTTGTTGGAGTCCTGACAGGCGGGGGGGGGGGAGGGGCGCTGGTAGTGCCTCGCGGGCGCCATGTGTGCCGCGCTTGGCGTGGCCCCGGTTACCGACCTGTTCGGCGAATGGGGGGGATCCTGCGGCCCGATGCGCCCTCTGCCGCCGACCTTCTGCTCCTCGACCCGCCCCTTCGCCCTCTCCTGCCCCCCACCGAGCTCCGCCCGCGCCCCACGAGCCTCCGGCCCTCCTCGGATCTGGCCGCGCCTCCTTGCAGTTGACGCCCTGGGCCTGGAGGAGGAGGAGGAGGAGGAGGAGGAGGAGGAGGAGGAGGAGGAGGAGGAGGAGAAGGAGGAGGAGGAGGAGCGCCTGAATGGAGTCCGACGTCGTGAAGTCCCTGGCGCGCTTCGCCTGGACCCACTCGTCGAGCCTCGCCTCCGCGGCGGCATCGTGGCCGCTCGTCGTGCTGCCGAGTCGAGGGCCGATTGCCGCGGGACGCCTCGGACGGCCGCCGAGAGGAGCGGCCGAACTCAACTCGCTGACATGTTTGGGCCGGAGCGGCTTGAGCCAAAATGGCTACGGACTCCTCCTCCTCCTCCTCCTCCTCCTCCTCCTCCGCCTCCGCCTCCTCCTCCTCCTTCCCCTCCTCCCCCCCAGCCGCGGCCGTGCGCCAGGCGCCCGCCGGCGCAAGGAAGGGGGGGCGCGCCTCCGGCCGGAGGCGCGGCGCGACCTCGTGCTCGGCGCGGCCGCCGGGGGCGCGGTCGTCCTCGTGAGGCCACCTCCGCGCGCCGCCTCTCTGCGAGGTCGAGGCTTCGAAGAGTTCCTCCCCCTCCTCCTCCTCCGCCTCCTCCTCCTCGGCCTCCTCCTTCTCCTCCTCCTCCTCCTCCTCCTCCTCCTCCTCCTCCTCCCTCCTCCTCCTCCTCCTCCTCCTCCTCCTCCTCCTCCTCCTCCTCCTCCTCCTCCTCCTCCTCCTCCTCCGCCTCCCTCCTCGTATTGGGGCACCTGTGCCCGTGCCTCTCGTGGTGGTGCTGTCGGAGGCGGATGTGGCGTCCACAATCTCATCAGTGCTCTCCGAGCTCCGCGCTGCCTGCCCAATGGCCAGCGCCCGCTCCCTGCTCGGTCGGCGCTTGCGTCGGCCGACCCCGACGCCACGGGTGCGGAGCTCGCCCCCGACGGCCTGCGCAGGGAGAGGTATACCGACATCGCTGCTATAGTCCTGGTGGGCCCTCGTCGCCACGCACTTCAGAACGCACCTCGGGAGAGGTCCGTGGGAGAGCGGTCGCGGTAATTACCTTTTTGTTTGCCCAAGGGTGGGGCCCTGAGAGATGGGGCTCTGCGGATGCCTGAGGATAGGAGGTTTTTTTTTCAGGCTGAGCTTGCACTGCTCGTGGCCTCCTCTCCCCGTGGGCCCCAGCTCGAGGAGGGGGCTGGCCCAGACTTTGGGCGGATCTGCTCCGTTCCATCCGGGCGGTTGTCCTTTACTTGAGTCAGAAAGGAAGGGGCCCCGGTTGAAAAACTCGTCAGGGATCAACCGTCGAGAACTCCGGGGCAGCGGGCTGAGAAGTCACATCTTCGGCTGTGTGGGGGGAAAAAGGCAAGATCATCACAGGGCGTTTCCGGACAGGGCCTCGCCCTGGAGGCATCGAGGAGCCGAGGGCTCTTGCTCGGCGGGAGGAGGCGGAACGGAACAGCCCGCGCACCCCTCCCCGCGACCCTGGACACCCCTCACACAGCTCCACCTACTGCCCCTCGGTGGTTGGCCGCATGGCGCCCCATGAATTTCGGCGCACTTCTCACGCACCTCGTGCGCCCATGTAGGGAGCTCCACCGGGATGGGCATAGTGGGGATGGGCAGCACGCTGCTCGACGTCAATGCCGGTGCGCCCCACGCGGCTCCTGCCCCAAGGAGAAGTTCCACCTGCGACCCCCAGGGGGGTGGGTCGCATACCGCCCCACGCCCACTTCGGTGCAGTCGGGGCCCTGAAGGAGGAACCCTTTTCGTTGGGGAGGGGCTCCGTGCTCCTTGATTGTTTCGCAGGTTGCCTTAGATTTTCCTTAGGGTTTCGATACGAAATCGAAGTGTAACTCATGGAAAATAAGGGCCTCGTTCCTTAGTTGGGGTTCCTTATATCAACGCCTCGACTGTACCTCCCCACACGTTTCGTGACCCCCCCCCATAGGGAGCCCCACCTACGGCCCCACTGGGCGCGCGCAGAACACCGCCGCACGCCCAGCTCCACCCACGGCCCCAGTGGGGGTTGGGCCGCATGCCACCCCCTGCCTAAATCGGCACACCACTCGCGCGTGTCCTGCCCCCGGGATGGAGCTCCCCGTGCAACCCCAGTGAGGGAAAGTCCCACGAAGTCGAGTATTGTCAGAGCCCCGAATCATCAGGGATAACTCGGGTCAGGGTTAATTCGGGTTCGTGTTTCGGGAATCTAAACCCGAGTTACCCTGGACCCGAGTTACCCCGGATAACTCGGGCGTCCAGAGCCCCACATCATCAGGGGTAATTCGCGTCAGGGCTAACTCGGGTTCTTTTCCGGGAATCCAAACCCGAGTTACCCCGGACCCGAGTTACCCCGGATAACTCGGGCGCCCAATATTGGGGTCGCCACACCTCTTGTTGATCGAATAGCGAAAAACTGCGGGTCAACCAGCGTGGGCCCAATCAGTAAGTGATTGCATTGTCAGTGTGTAAGACATGTGGTGCAACAAAGTTGTGCAAGCTATGTGGTGAAATCTGCGTGGTGCAGCATGCGTGGTGCACGGTATGGTGCACACTGTCCGCGGTGCAGTCTACATGGTGTAAGCTACGTGTTGCAAGCTATGTGGTGTAAGCAATGTGGGGCAAGCAATGTGGTTCAATATTTGTGGTCTTGGCATCGTTTGGACGTGATTATTTTTCGGCGAGGCCAGCACCCAGCAAATTAAACCATTGAGGGGCAGTTTGGATCATCTTGCGGGAACCAGCGCACGAAACCGAACAATGCACTGGTCGGCGGTCCCAAAACGGGGTGGTGACCACACCGTGCGGTGAGTCGGTGGGGATTCGGGGTCTTGGGCGACAGGGGCCTCCGGGGACCCAAGACCGTGCGGTGACGGACCGTGCGGTGAGGTTTTGGGGGATTTCGAGGTCACCGCACGGTCCGTCACCGCACCGTTTCGGGACTCCAAAGCTGGGAATGGACGTCCGAGCGATGTGCAATATTCGCAGTGCAAGCTATGTGGTGCAAGCTATGCTGTGCACGCCAGGTTGTGCATTATACTGGAGCAATATACGTATTCCAACCCATATGGTGCATGATATGCGGTGCACGCTGTGTGGGGCACGCTGTGTGGTGTGCAGGCTATGCGGTGCAAGATACGTGGTGCAGGCTATGCAGTGTAAGCCATGTGGTGCAGGCTATGCGGTGCAAGCGGCGTGGCTCACGCTGTGCTGTGCACTCTGCGTGGTGCAGGCTGCGCAGTGCAGTCCTAGGTGGCGCAAGCAGTCGAGGCGCCCACGAGGCGTCCACGAGGCGAGCACCAGGCGGCTCCTCGGCACACACACCCCGGCGCGGGGCGCCAGCAGGCTAAGCTTCAGCACCCCCACCAGCGCGGGGCGCCTATGAGGCACCCACGGGCGGGCACGAGGCGGATCTGCACGAACGAGGTGGGCACGGAAAGATCGAATGGGTACAATGCTCAACAGCAGTTCCTGTTCATTTTGAACAGGACTCGCTGTCCGCGCCGCCGCGGCCTGTGTCCACTTGGAGACAGAAGGCCCCCTGCCCAACAGCGGCCGCTGTTGGTTTGGGACAACATTTGTTCTTGGGCATTGTACCCAATTTTTCCGCACCCATTTCGGGCGTCCAGAGCGGAAGCTCGGCATGCTCGACAGCGGAAGAGCGGGCACTGGCCGAAAGCCCGGGGAATGTCCAACCAACTGTCCAAGAACGACGAATCGAATCGTAGCCCGGAGTTCTGCTTGCGGAGTGCACGTTGGGCTCGTGGAGGTCCGTGCGGCCTTCTCAGGTCGGCGCCCGCGCCCCTCCAGCGCCGCCCCCGGGCGCGCTCCGACCGGCCGGAGAGGGGGAGGGCCAGCGCCGAGCCAGGGAGTCCGAGCAGACCTCCGAGCGCCAGTGCTAACGCAGGGCCAGGATCGGGATAAGTCGCTCCAGAGCGTTCCGGAGCGCTCTCAGAGCGTTCCGGAAGGCTCTGGAGCGGCCGCGGCGCCCAATACATCCTCGAAACCAGCCGATTCTCAGAGATTTCGAGTTATCCCGATCCGATTTTGTCCCGATCTTCGCGTTGTTTTAAGTGCTGTAATCCGGTGTTGTTGCTCTTTTTGGTTGCATCCTGGGCAAACGATGCTCGGGGTCGTTGGGACCTCGTAGGCAGTGGGCGGGCTGGAGCCCAGAGCACCGCGGCAGCTACGTGTGTCGGTCCCAGGGCTCCAAGATCTGTTCGAAGCGGATGTTGGTCCCGATGAGATCCTCCTTCTCTGTCCTCTTTGGTGTCCATCTCGGGCATGCGCAGCTGGATCTTCTTCAGGGGAGATCCGAGATACCTATATTGCAGTTCAGTTCTGGAGGCATTCGTTCAGAGGCCTATTATACGGAGCTCTTTGAGTTTAGACTGCTTGTATTCAGGCGCTCCAGAGAGCCGCCCAGGCAAGGACGGTTTCCACGGACCTCGGCTCGTCTCGTTCGCTGCAGATGCGCGCGCCTCGAGTGCGATGCTTGCCCCTCCTCCTCCTCCTCCTCCTGCTCCTCCTCCTCTCCCTCCTCCCCCGTCCGAGCCACTGAATCCAGATCCAGATCATGTTGTGTTTCGCACGTAACGCCACGGCCCCCTCCGCTGCCTGCTGCTTCCGTCTCCCTTCATCCTCCTCCCCCCGCGGCTGTTGCTGCTGCCTGCTCTCGCCCTTCTCCTGGCCGCGGTGTCCTGTGTCGTCCCGCCCGTCGTTCCCCTCCGTTCTCTCGTCGTGTCGCTGCTGGGCCGTAGCCTAAGGTTGAATTGTGGGAGAAGTTCGACCCTCTTCCACTGCGAGCCTGCCGCTGGGAGGATGGTGCTCATGCAGGCTGTCATGGGCTCTCTCCCCAATTAAGACGGTCCTGCTTCGGGCCAGTGGTTTCCCCCCAGCGAGGCTGCAGGCTCTAGCCCCGCGCTGTCCGCAGATGCTCCTACAGATCCACTGCTTGTCTTGCAATGTCTTGGATTCCCGGCGTCATCCATCAGGGTCGCAAGCGTTCCAGGCCAGTCCAGTCCTCCTCCTCCTTCTCCTTCTCCTCGAGCGCCCCCCCTCGAGCGCCGCCCCCCCCATTGAGCGCGGCAAGGCGCGACGACGCGCGCCGCCTCGTCCTGGTGCCGCGGCACTCGGGGCAGCCTGGCGGGCAGCTCAGGCGCAGAGAAGCGCCTTGCGCGCGTGGGCACGGACGGCACGCGCTGCCCGAGGAGGAGGAGGAGGTGGAGGAGGAGGGGGAGGAGGAGGAGGAGGAGGAGAAGGAGGAGGAGGAGGAGGAGGAGGAGGAGGAGGAGGAAGTGCAGCAGGTGCAGGAGGAGGAGGAGGAGGAGGAGGAGGAGGAGCGGATGACTCTTGGAAGGCCTTTGGAGGTCTCTTAGGGCGTCTTGGAGGCATCTTGGCGGGGACAGTCTTTGAGTGTCTTTGATGCCTCGGGGATCCTCTTGAGGCCTCTTGGGGGTCTCTTGGGAGTCTTTTGGAGGCCCCCTGGGCGCCTCTTGTAGCCGTCTGGGCGCCTCTTGGTGCCCTCTTTGGGCGCTCACTGGAGCTTCGCCGGCGCTCTTGGAGCCATCTTGGAAGACATCGATTAAAAAAGAGGGGTGCTTTGATTCGCCCCCCCCACCCCACCCCACCCCACCCCACCCCACCCCTCGGGAATCGCCTGTTGGGGCGCTCTGTAGGCGCTCTTGGAGCGCTCTTGGGCGCTGCTGGGGCCGTCTTGGAGGCCTCTTGGGCCCCTCTTGGAACCCTCTTGGGTCATCTTGGCGCCACCCTGAGTCCTCGGAAGGCCATCGGAAGCGAAAAGGCAAGAAAGCAAAACAAATGGATTGTATTCAGCGGATTCTTGGCGGCCTCTTGGATAGGTTCCGTGGCCACCTGGAGCCGTCTTGGAGTTTTCTTGGGGCCTCTTGGAACATCTTGGGAGCCATCTTGAGCGATCTTGCGCGATCTTGAACCATCATGGAGGCCATCTCTTGAACTATCATGGGGCCATCTTGGGCTCTCTGAGGCGCTCTTAGAGCCGTCTTGGGTCATCTTGGACGCTCCAATGCCTCGAGACCCCTCCCGTCCAAGTCCAGGGGCTTCCCCTCCCCAGGGGGAAGAAGGGTGTTGCAGGAGAAAGCTTCCCGGACCACCTACGCCCAGAGGGCTTGTGGGATTCTCGGCCTCCGGGGGCCCTCGCCAGAACCGTCAAAGAACGGCTCGGGCAAAAGTCCAGCATCGGGGGTTCCACGTTGTGATCAGCTCAAGACGTACATCGCGGCCCGGGCCCATCGGGAGCCCCTGGGGTCACCCCCAGGACACCACCAGGGGCGCGGAGAGGATCGCGCACAGCGCGTCGCGGCCCAGGCTCTCGAGCCTCCCCTTTGCAGAGGTGGGCCGCCCCTGGGGCCGCCCCTGGGGCCTGGGACCGGCATAGAACTACTCAGGATGACGAGCTGGCCCCATGCAAAGGAAGCTCCCGGGCCCCTCACTTCCTCCTCCTCCTCCTCCTGCTGCTGCGCTCGCACCGAAAGAGGCGATCCTCGTAGCGTCCGCGGCCCGCGCTGCGGGCCTAATCATGCATCCGCGACGGGGTCGAAATGGCCACCTGATCCTCCCATATCCTCCTCCTCACACTCCTTCAAAAAGAACGAAGGGCGCCTTCGACCCCATCACGACGACGTCGAGCCCCCCAGGTGGGGACCCACCCTGGGGGGCTCACCACGCCGGCCTCCTCAGAGGCCCCAGAAGGCCTCCACGGCCTGCGTCGGCGTCGCCCAGTCGTCGCCCTTGCCGTCCAGCGTCGGGCGCCCCGACTCAGCCGTCTAGCCCAGGGGGTTGTTACTTTGTGGGCTGAATCCACCCCCCCTGGGCCACGGCCCGCACCCTCACCAGGAAGTAGCCCTCATACGTATTCCCCATTCACCATCCACCATACATCATGCCAATATTCGAACTCAAGGTTTTGGCCTCCAACTCCGACCATGATATCCTTCTCCACGTACTCGTCACTTATACCAGTGGGAATCCTGGCCATGTCCGTCGTAATACACATTGGCACTCGGGCCTTCCCACACGCATGGTATATAATCATCAGGGCCCTAAATACAGTATTTGCCCTTATCTGCTTCGCCAACGATTTCCCACGGATATCCGTACCACCCCACAGTCGCATACCAAAATACCCATATGCCTTTCCAACAACACCAAATATCTTCCGCCTGCATATATCCTTCACCACTGTGTGACACATACCTTCAGTAGCAATTGCGTCCATCTCTGTTGTCCTTATATCCATCATTTTGACCTGGAATAGTACGACCTCCTTAAAGCTATCCAACCACTCCGTAGATTCACTCTCGGGGTCATATATCAAAAGTATCTGCGACTGCCTGTCCACACACTGGTATGTAGGACTTTCTTCATTGCAAGTGGATGGGGCCTCATCGATCAAAACTTGTGGTATTGACACTCTCATCTCCTCCTTCGAACTCGAATTCCTACAATACCTCGGTCCCTTAGTAGGTGGTCTCAATGCTTTTGATTCAGAATATCCCATACTTTTGAGCATCGCAGTTTCTTTCATATCCTTCTCGTCCATTTCTGTCAAAACTTCATCAGCCATCGGTTCCACCATACCCCCTCAATATGTCAATGCATTTGGTATGACGATACTTCAAGTGATATATCAACCTTTTCCTCGTGTGAAAATTCACATCACATGCAGCACAATACCCATCGTATGCATATCGAGGTATGTCATCATTTTTGCCATGCACCTTGGTGCGATGACACTGCCACGCACACGCAGTCTCAAACGTGGCACCGCACTCATAACAAATGAAAACCAACCTCTGACCCATCTCATTCTCCTGTGGGACGATACCTCTGATTTTTTGCTGCCATACCTCATGCTGACAATAATCGACATGCCATTGCATAAACCGTTTCCATGCCATTGTACATATCGCCAAGTATTTCTTGGGTGCCTGCCGCATGAGCTCGATCCACTGTCGCATCTCCATAGGCGTGTCACCTGCATTCCTCCATTTTTGCAGCCATGCAAAGTCATTTTCCAACATACTCAGCCACGTGCCTTCAGTCCCAAGAATATCCACCAACCTCCGTAGGGTAGCCGGTGCATGATTCACCACCCTCTCAAGATATCTCAACCTCCTCATACACTTAATCGTATTGTAGTCCGCCCGCTTTGCTTTCCATAGTACATACTCATCGAGGTAGTGATCAACAGTACCTGCATTATGCATAAGTCCCGTTGCCATCCTCAATCCCCTCATATACGCAGCTCTCAACCTTGACTCATTTCCTTCCCCCAGCTCATGCCATATTTCCACCTGTTGAAATAGACGCGAAAAGGCCAGCGCCTCGACATACCTGACCTTGAACTCATCCTTTATATTTTTCCGTGGTATAATGCCCCGCCTTATTGGTCCCATCGCCTGTTCACAGCTTTGAATACGTCGTGTAATCTCTGGTCGCCACGAGCAATCAAAAGATACCACCACCCCCATATGTTTGTAATGCCTTTCGATATGAAACGTGAAGCCATATTTGTCACTCGTCACGGATACTTCTCCTCCATACAGCGCTTCGCGCAACGATTCCCGATTTGGTCCTCGGAGCTGGAACAGCGCCCCCGTCTTCCCTCTACCGTAGTTCGGCTCCATAAAATGCGCAACAAACGATGCATGCATGATACCCATCGCGTCCTTCACACTTTGAATTATACAGTCATTCTCCTGCACTATGGGGATCAGCACATCGTCAACGAAGGTAATGTCCACCAATGGATTCATATCGTCACCCGACTTGCTTACCATATCACAATCAGGTTGATACCTCCCCAGGTCCAGTACAGATTTGCTGCCTGCAAGCTCCTATGCACTAGACCCAGCGGCTTGGTGAAGACAATGTTGAAAAGGTAGTCTGCCGTAGCACACCCAGGCCTCGTCCCCCTTGTTGGCATACCCATCTTCGTAGAACCCCCCACTTCAAAGCATACCAAGCGTTGTGATTCAGCAACCAGCGTAGCAATGTGGGGGTCCACACGTTGGTCGTCCAGCAAGGCTGGTTGTGACAAGATGTGGCTGGCCAGCGGTACCAAACATATTGGTATATCACATTCATTCAAGATCGCTTCTGGTTCATCCTCCAAATACTGCATACGGCTAGCCATCTGACGTATAATGCGATGGAACGCCGCCTTGAGATCTAAAAATATACATGCCGCTGATACCTGATTTTTTGCCGCCAACTGGGTGATCATACGAGCCTGCTGTGATGCCATCACCGGTGACCTCCTCGGTCTGCCACCAATTTGCGAGTCCCTCAACATGAAGTCCAAAGTGTATGCAAGCTGCCTCCTTAAAAACCGATAGTGATGTTTGCCAAACACGTTGCAGATCGTTACTGCCCTGAATGCTTTGTTCGTCGACGGATCCCCTGCACTCTTGGATACCTCCCCCAATCTGCTGTGCTTGAATGCGATGGGCTCCTTCCCCGTTGCACATACTTTCACCAACAGTGGGTTGACCAACTTGGCGATCTGTTTGGGCGCTGCATGCAATATCTCTTCCAACAAGCCATCAGTACCCGCAGCTCGCCTTCTTGGTCCCCTCGATAGTCGATACTCTGTATCCGCCAGATGAGGAAGCATCTCAATGTTCAACTGAACATCCCCAAGTGCAGTACTCGGAAACTTCCCATACGCGTCTACATATTCTTGTGCCGAAACCACTTTCGCATCCTCCAGCTTGCTATATACTCGCATCCTATTTTCTCCCATCCCTTCCTCTGATGTAATAACCTTCCCATCATCATCCTTTCTGTATGGTAGGAACTTTCCATTTGAAAACCTCGGATGCTCTCCCCCTCCACACCTCAAAATCTTTTTTGCTGCTTGCCATGCCTGTCGATGGTCGCCCAGCAGTGTATTCGCCCCAATCTGCTCCGCATATCCACTCATCTTGTCATCTTTCTCCTTTTCCAATCGCCAATTTAGTATGTTGGAGGTGATCCGCATGAACGCCTCCATCTGGGATTTGAACTCAATGTTCGACCAGATCCCTTTGTTCAGGAACTGCACGCCCAAAACCAATTTTTCCGCCTCCCCATGCCATGGATCACCCTCCTGCGAAAGCAATCGGTATTGTTCTGGCAAGAACTTGCATATGTTCTGGAATGGTTCACCTTCTCCTCGTCGAAATTTCCTCAGACCTTGTAGTACATACCTTCGCAACCTGATGAGTCGCATCGTGTCCTTCGTAATGTATGATTGTGCTGGTGTGAATATATCCCTCGCAAAGCATCTCCGAGCTGCATCCTTGACCTGCCCCATTACATCAGCATGTTGAGAATTAACATCCTGCTGCCATGGCCCAGGTTCGGCTTTGTCTAATAGTACCCTGAATTGCTCACAACAATCCTCCTGCTTCATCTTTTCGTATGACACGTACACCTGGCCACTCTCCACCTTCGGTGCCGCGATATGTTGGCACGCCATTCTTACAACAACTGGTCGATGATCCTCCTTCCCCAGCCCGTTATCCAGATTTGTAATCACCCGCAAACCTGCCGCAGCTTGGTACCATGATCCGACTATGCCAATGTAGTCAGTCCTGTGCATGACCGTCCCATCAGTATACGTCCAACATTCAGCATCACCAACCAGGGTATTATACAAATGAATACTATGCGTGTTCACAAACTCAGCCAGCATCTTCCCATTCTCATCGATCTTGCTGGTCGGTAAACTTTCTCCAATCAACGGCATTTCCATGACACTCGTATCTATCCGTGCATTCGCGTCCATCAGGAAAATGTCCGTTGGATGCTCTTGAAATACTTCTGCTTGCTCTTTCCACCACTTTCGCCTCTCCTCTACAGGACGCCCTCTCGGTGGGGCGTGCATCACGGCCACCCTTATCTGAAGATGAGGTGCCCTGATCTGCACTACCAGGCATGTCGGTGTCTTATGCATCACTCGCAAATGCTGCTGTTGTAAATAATAATCCTGCTTTTCTCCTGTCGCATATGGTATCGTGGTAGAAACCAACAATGCACATCCATGTCCCCCAGCGTCCGCACCTGCTCGCAGCGTCACATATCCATCCGCCCATTGCTGGCCTTCCCGCCCTCGAGCCTCCTGGATACCAACCATCAACATATTCTCGTCGTGGAATTGGAGCCTCAGTTTTTGTATTCTCCTCTTTTTTCTCCTCGCGCTGCGCTTTGCTCAACTTCTTTGACTTGGCCTCCGTGAGCGACATAGCATTGTACGTGGCCATCTCAAAGTTGACTGATACCCCTCCTTTGTTTTTTTCCGATCTGCTCTTTTCCATTTCTGCCATTCGGGTATAGTTTGCTCCTCATATCATTTGTGTCCGATACTGCCATATTCTGTATGCATCCATCTGGTTCATGAAAATACAAACCATCATCACGTATCTGTGGGTAACAGTGGGAATACCTTCTGTCGTACCTCAACCATTGCCAGCATAGACCTAACCCGTACACGATGCTCTCCGCCACCTGCATGTGCGGGACCTCGTGTCGTACTTTCAAATTGGACCGTGCTATATTATCCGCCAGATGATTCCATGGGTCCAGGTCATGTGACTTTGTGTACTTGAAAAGTACTCTGCCTCTATATCGTACCTCCCGTGACAAGGCATCCAGGAAGACCGCCAGCTTCCAGTTCGGTTGATACCCATGTTTCCCACTAATGATGCCGAGCGCAATCTTAGAGTCCGATGTGATCGTCCACTCCATTTCGTCATCACCGTACATAATAATATACATTAGCGCCCATATCAATGCCATAATCTCCGATGTGGTACTATCCATGTGACTGTCCTCTCCGATAATCCGTGAGCTCTCAATCGTCCGTGCCGTCAAATATCCTTGGAATACGTATTCGCTCTCCACTTGGTTGCTGACCACCACAGCCCATCCGTCAAGATGGGGGTCCGCTTCATTGTGAGATCCGTCCGTCCATATGTACCCGCGCATTGGCCTAGCCGATCCGTCGGTCCGCCTGGGTTCCACCAACAAGGGTAGCCTGGCCAGCTCCGACAGCTCAATGCTGCTGAAGTCCTGGGCAAGCTGCATGGGGTGGTCCATCCGACGCATCGTGTCCGTGAAGGTGTCTGGTATGTTTACCTTGCAGCAGCGTGGTGGCTCTAGTAGCTCATCCAGCGCAAGGCACCTAGAATCATTGCGTAATGTTGTCGACCTCATTGTGCGCTCCAAACCAGTAGTGGGAGAAGCTGCACCATGTGCCGTAGATGTCATAGACGGGGAACAAGGACCTTCGACCAATCGAGGATGCCCTTCACGCTCCGCCGTGGTTACCCGACAACGGCCCCGTCCATCAACATCATAAAATAAATTGTTCCCATGATGTGTAGCATCTGATCTGTATTCGATACCATCTCCATCATTTGGCATGTCACCAGAAAAATGCGAAGTATACACGGATGAACCTGCAGAATCCATGCACCTGCTCGCACCCGACGATGCCATCCTGGATCTCCCGCAATCCGAAATTGGTTCCCGTCGAGTATCTATAATTCCAAAATCTGTGGCCCTGTCATGCACTCCACCTGGGCAGCCATCTTTCCCAGGTGAAGTCTTCCATCTCACTTTTTTGCGACATTCTTTCCCTCCACAGATTGCCTTGTCTGCGAAGGTATGCGTACACGATCTCCTGGATGGTCAAATCCATCTCCACCTGGTATTTCCCCCATCCTGACTTTAGCTGGAGGGGGTCGCCGACTAGCTCCGTCACTGGATTCATTGCTCTGTTCAGAACTTCCAGGAGTACCAAACTGAAAATACTGAGGCTTCCCCACCGGTGTCATCGGCTCCGTTGGCGTGATACTTGTCGCTATTGATGTCGGCGTCGGGTAATCCACTTGCTCTCCATATCCTTTCTGGCGGCGACCGAACGGCTGCATAGCTTTGCCCCCACATTCTTTGGAGGCGCCCTTACCATAATACTGATGGCCTCCTTTGTACTGCATCACCTCGGGGGACCATCCTTTGGCCGTCATGTACGGGTCCTCCTCTGGATATCTGGGCGTCGCCTGCTCCGTCGGTACCTCGGTAGGCACAGGAGATGTGGGGGCAATAGATGATTCCACTTCTACAGCTTCATGCGATTCCACCACCGCCTTTATTTCTTCCTCTTGCATCTTCACCTCCATCTCATCCTTGGCTGTGATCCTCTGTGTTATCCTATTCGGGCCTTGTCCATGTATCATTCGCGCATTATCCAGCTCATCATCTGCCATTCGTATTGCCTGATCCACTTCACTTTCTTCTGGATACGGTGGCGGAGACGATTGTGGAGCAGAATGTTCGAACCCTCCCCTCATCGGTGTAGCAGTGCCCCCCACCGTTGTCGTCATTCCAACCTGAGTGTTTGATCTCTGTATTGCTTCCATAATACCAATTTGCTGCTGCATCATCTCGTTCTGCTGAAGCTCTTGGGCAAACTGAGCAAGATCCTCTGCGTCCTCCTTCATAGCCTGCTCCTCTTGCTCCTTGTACCATTGCTGGAGTTGCTGCTGATGTTGCTCTGGAGTAATATTTTTGAAGGCCTCAGCGGTCTGTTGCCTTATCCATTCAGCCTTTTGTTCTTCCAACTGCTGCTGCTGAAGGTGTTGGTTCTGCATATTCTGCATACTCATCGTCTGCTCTGCCATTGCCCGCTGTTGCTGTATTTGCAGTTGATGATATTGAACCTCCTGTTGCTCCTTCAATCTCGCACATTCCGCCATCAGCTGTGTCTGAAGATAGTTCGATTTGTTCTCGGCCTGCGCAGACCGTAGTAGTGCCTGATGTAGCTCTTCCTGCCTGTTCGCCTGCGCAGTAACCATGTCCGTCAATGTTTTCATCTGGTTGATCATCGCCAATACTTCAACACTTTGCCCTTCTCCATGATTTCCATGCCCCATTCTTTGTGATCCTGTCATGCAACCCGAGCCCGATGCCACGTTCATCCGACGAGGTCCACTCTCATACTCATCCATCTTCCGACTCCGCATGTCGTCTTCGTCGTCCATCAGATATTCCTCGTCCTCTTCTTCGAGCTTCCTCTTCAATTCATTTAGCAATTCACATGTGTGCTCCCTTTTTTGCCTCAATTCCATTTCCTGATCCGCCAACTTTTTCTTCTCACTTTGGATCTTCCTAATCTGAGCCTCGAGCTTCTCAATATCGTTCTCCAATATTCTCCGTTGTTTGAAACTCGGTTTGACTATCATCAACATGTATTTCAGCACTTTGATTTCTGCCACCTGGGAAATACAACCTTGATCCGCTTCTCTTGCAGCCAAAACCATCTTCAGCAATTTATTGATCTTCTGATTGGCATCCCTCTTGTACTGCTGTATCTGTTGGTTTCCCTCAGGTGGCACCACAAAAGTCGTATGTTCATTTGCTTCATCCGCTTTGGCAATAGGTATGTCATCGTATATTTTTCGTAGTCGTCCATCACGTTCACGATGCTGTTGATCGCGCGGTCTGGACTGACTTCTGCTGCCCCTTCTTGTCCATGGGGCCTTGTCTCTCCAAGTCTGCTGATCCTTCTGCGTGTAGTACTTCTGATACTGCCCACCTTGTTGGTTCCACGGCGCCATAGCTTCTTCTTGTTTCCACTGGTGCTGCTGCTGCTGCTGGTGCTGCTGCTGCTGGGCACTGTGGTGGCTGCCGAGGATGTGTGCCGCGTCGAGGACGCGGATGA